>JAOWBL010065913.1:1404-12306 GCA_028564865.1 Zenarchopterus dispar
TCTAACAGTGTGGTAAAAGAACAATTTTAATAGTAAGAAGAGATCACAGAAACCACCTGTGTTTGTATGTTATATATGGTGTGCTATCTAACAGGAGATTAAGCAACAAAGTAAAAATCCAACCCCCAAAAAAGGATTACTTAGTTTGTTAACTTTGACTAAACGCTGACCAATGACAGTATGACTATCAGGGAATTTACGTTATTTCATGCCCTCTTCCCGGAAAATATCAAGTCTTTAGCAATGGATATAAAAAAACAAGTCATGATCTGTTTTTTTCCTTTTTGGAAATGGAAACAAAACAAAGCCTCTGTCTGTTTTTTGTTTTGGATTTAAGATCAAAAAAGATTGTAAGAAAAAGACAAGTCGTTATCCACTTTTCATTCTGGAGATGGATATAAAAAAACGAGTGTTCATCCATTCTTTTTTTTGGTTTAGAAATTAAATAATGAATCATTATCCATTTTTTGTTTTTGGAGTCAGATATCAAAAAACAAGTTGTCATTCGGTTTTCATTTTTGAGTTTTATATAAAAGACAACTTATCTATTTTTCCATTATGAAAACAGTTAAAAAAATTATAAATGAGTCCTTATCCATTATGTTCAGAGCTGCAGCACAAAAAAAGTCAAAGTATCTTTCATCAGGAAAATGTATTGGCAGTGTTCTCACGCTTGACTTTGTCTGTACAGCCATGAGGATGTTTCATTTGTCACTGGACTGGTATCAAAGCAGTAAAGCTGATGTGTACTTTTAAAAAATGTTTTTGGAGTTTTATGGCCCCAGAGTCTTGCAGCATTTCATGTTACGGGTGAATATTAGTGATGTAGAAAGAGTCAAAGCAGTATATTAGATAGACCGGTAACTGAATCTGTTTTATGCAATAGGCATAGTGTAGTATGCTTTCTACTGCAGAGCCATGTGAGGATCCTTTCAACACTTTACACACAAAACATGTAGGTCACAGCACCTAGCTGAGGGCCAAACAAATGACAGTTGGCTTTATCACTGTCTGAAATAAAACAGAATAAAGATGTATCAGACATATGTAGAGGAAATGGAGCATGATGAGCTGTGCAAATCACAAATGGAAGAAACTATTCAACCATCACAAATAGCTGTTTTTGCCACTAATGACTAAGTTTGATAAACTGAATGAACCTGCACCTGCTACTTGGAAAAGAGAGAAACAAGGTAAATGTGTCACTCTGTCTTGCTTCACTGTAATTGTTTTGTTCTTGCAACATACACATGTAGGACACCATTGAGATGTAAACATTTAATGCTTTACTTCCTCATTTAATTATTTTCTGTGTTCATAATTGTGGAACATTTTGCAAGTATGTTACTCCATCTATTTTAAATAGCTTTACAAAATATTTTTTTATATGATGTAGTCATGAAATCAGCTTGACTTTTTCTGCTTAAAAAAAGGTAAATAGGACATCTGATTTTTTTCTTTCATTTTCTTTTTTCTGTTTTCTGTGGTTGTGAGTCTGCTGATTATGAAACCTTACTAAATTATAAATCACTTGTTCTAAACATAGACTCAAAACAACTGAAGTCTAAGATGACAAAGTCAAGTTACAGGAATAGCTTTTTTTATTGTAACTTTTATTTTTTAGGATTTCTATATCATTGCATGTTTTCTCTCATGTAAGTGAAAAGGAAATGTCTTAAATGTATGCTTATGTGCACTCTGTTAAAGGCATTTATGCAAATCAATAGATATTCTATATGAAGATTCATTATTGTAATTACTTATTGTTTAAATTCAAGACATTTTTATAAAACTGGTAATGCAGAAAATATTAATTTTCACACAACACAAATAATTTTTTAAACGTGTGAATTTATTACTAATAAATGTTATTAATATGCCAGTCAAAATCAATCTGTAATGTGTTCTCCATGGAAATTCATTTAAAACAAACTTGAAACTATGGCAGAGTTATAGAAAATTTCCAACAGCTCTTGCTGTTTCCAGGGTTTCATTGCTCTAACCTGGTTGTCTAATTTTCGCCGTTCTATATGAGAGCAGACATCACAGATCTATAACTGTATCATGTTGATTTTTCACCTTTTAAATCTCATCAGTAATGTGAGTAAATATTGTTGTTTATTTTTACACTGTATGAACATGTTTTAGGGTAGGACAATAGAAAAGTGCATGTTTGTAGACCCACTCAAATGATCACTGTTACTTCAGAATTTTCAATGAAAATTTTTTGCTGGCCTGCAGGTCACCATTGTTTTCCTAATTAAAGGTGACAGCACTTGGAAAGGATGGCGCACTTTGGTTATCTGAAGATCCAGTGACTTTTACGTGATCCCCAAACTGTGACTCTTCATGTCCAGTTAATGTGATGGCCTATAGTGGTAGACAATGTACTCCATGTGATCCAACAGTACTCTGACCTAGATATATCTTACACATACTGAAAGTTACCTGGTCTTCTACTAACCTACTTCCCCCCACTGACATTTACTGTTGCTCGCTTGTGTATGACTGTCCACTAAGTATTACACTGATGTGTCACATGCACAATGAACTGCTGCATGTAGAGACAGCGTTGCTATTTAGATATGCCACAAATGAACAGCCACTAAACATGATGTAGCCTTGCTCCTGGGTTTTTAGGATAAACAAGGACTCTTGTGGAAAGAGACTGGCTGTTTGCTTTCATCTTGAGTTTTTTTCCCCAGACTTTTTGAGCTGTCCATTTCATTGAAATGACTGAAAATAGACAAACAAACAAACAAAGAAGAAGAAAGATGCAATCTACCCTGCTATGAAGATTATAATGTTTTAACTGAGACTTCTTGAATGTAAAAATTAGGATATGATGTTAGAAATGAGTGAATATGCACAAGTGCAATCATGAAGTGGAAATGTCCTGGCAGTGCTGTCTTTTGTTATCTTTGGATGTGTGATTTCAAATATGTTACAAAAGAGAAGATAGTTATTTACACCACCAGCTTTTATAACATTTAGTGTTGTAAAAGTTGATGGAAAATAGCTGATGATATATGACATTGTATGAAAAAGATAAACCAGAATGAGTATGAAAATGATTTCTCATGTTACTCTTTCCCACAAAAAAAGATTTTTTCTCACCTAAAAAAAAAATCCTTTTGTGCCAAATGAAGTTAATGTGGTTTAATTAATTCCATCTTAATGTATCAAACTGGTACAGAGGGTTCCTTTTTTAAAATGTCTTTCATTTGTGCAATAAAGAGAAAATGACACATACATACTGAGTGCCAATTCAAAAGATGAGACAGAGAGACAGACAGTTATTACAACAGTGCAAAAAGGGCTTTTTCATATTGGAAGTACAATTACTGATAAAAGCTCTTATCTTTGCACAGCTCTTAACCTTTCCTGTGAACATTGTCACCCCACCCCCCACCCCACCCACAAAAACAATAGTAGAGGCACAACATTGTGGAGCTGCTAAACTACATGAACCACACAGATGAGTGTGAAGGGCCAGGTGGTGCCCCACTTTTTGCTTTGAAAGCAAAGGTGCCCTTTTCAGAATCAAAGTAAGGTTTCTCTTTGGATGCTATAACTACAGCTGCATTTAACTGAAGAGCAGCAAATAAATGTGACAGTTGAAAAACGTGAAAGGGCAATAATGCCCCTTTTTTTTGCCCCTTCACATTGTAGAATTTTATTCAAATTTAAGCATCTCATTTTCTAACCTACATTTTGTTTCTGTAAAAGCATCATTGAAAATAAAGATTTGGTGTTATGATGTGTTTGTTGAGCATATCTTGGCCATCTATAGCCTTAGATCAGACAATAAATAAATAAGTACAGTTTTTAGTACAGCAAATAAGCCACAATCAGTAAAATTGTTTCAATGTGGCCCTACTGGAAAATATTTCTATGAAGCTGTACTGCCCTCCAAAGGTAAAGAGCACAATATACACTTCAGAAACAGAAAGAGCAGTTTTAACTGATTTGAGTGGAACATAAGTAGAGATTCTGGGAAATATGTTCACAATGACATAACTAGAACACATCTGGTATAATACAAACCATTAAAATCATACAAGGGATGTAGTAACACAGAAAGGAATATCCTGACATCCTTTTTAGAGGTTTCTCTTTTATTTCCTTTAAAGAGATGGGTGTAAGGACAACATTTTATTTATTTCTCCTGCCTCTCCAGTCTAATAGACAACAGCAATACTCCATGAACTGACTGTCATCAGCCAACCATAATGGAAGAAGAAAAATATATGCAAAAATGCTCAAGCATTGAGGCATGTGCAACCTTATTATAACTAAATCCATTTAGTGCTTAGGGAGTTACAATATCAGAAAAATGCTGTAATTATAGGGAAGGAAATGAACAGGGAGGATCTCAGGCCACAGTCATAAATAAGATGGACAAAGGAAGCAGCTTCAGGGGATTCTTGTTCTTCAAATAATGAAGGATTTTTGCAAATATTTAAATCCTCCATTTGTTTATGTGGTTTTGTATAAGTACACCTGTATATGAAAGGTTATGCCAAAAGAATCAAATTTTACACCAAAAGATTTGGTTTATTTATCCCTCATAAACACAACTATATTCAGACAAAAAGCAACTTAAAGGGAGTAACAATATATTTTAGGCCAAACCCAGCTCTGACATGCCATCCAAAATTCACAGAAAGTCACATACATGGTCTACAATCTCAATATTGCCTTCATAGAATCCGTATGAACTGTTGTTTGTGTTAAACTTTTAATGTAAAAAGATGTTAGATTATTAAATTCCAGGAATTTAAATCCAAAGCATGGTTATTGGTTGCCAAAATTTCTCATAAAAAGAATTTTCTTCTTCATTAATTTCAAAGAAAAGAAATAGCCAGCTTTTTTTATAGATGATTGTTGTTCTTAAGCAATCGTTTTTAAATAAAGCTTGAAATTGTAAAAAAAAGTACGCCAACAACTACACTTCCCAACATGCCCTTGATATAAAGGTCACTTCCGTCTGTTGTCAACGTAGGGCGAAAATTAAGAGAGGCTTTGAGAAAATACTGTCAGTCCAACTAGAATTTGCGTTGCATGTATCAATTTAAGTTAAGAAAATTTCATTTTTTTTTGACAATCTAGCCAGAATCTAGCGATTATTTTACTCCGATGCGTTTCCTGGTTGTGATGACGTAATGGTAATACCCGTGTGTCATTGGTTGCTTCTGCTGTCTCGGAGTTTTCCCGCGCTATCCTCAGCGTCAAACACCAAGCTGGTGTTCCTCCGTCAGATCTATTAAAGCTAGTTACTCGTTTATACTTTAACTTTGATATCCGAGCAGTTATTGTATTATAATGCCGTCGTCCGACTACAATCCGGCTTGTCTACCGGACTTACTGCCGCTATACTACCGCAGACTGTTCCCTTTCTCCCAGTATCATCGCTGGCTCAACTACGGAGGAGGTGAGTTTCCACAAAACACATGAAATCTAGCAGAACCGAAATGTTAGGAATCATGGCAGCTGCAGACATGATTGGTGAGATTTCACTAAATGAATCTGTTCACGACGCTGTTTGAGTCCTTTCTGCATTAACTTAAACCATTTAGTTAACGTTCATCGTTGAATTATGTGTCTATATTGACTGTTATGTCTTCCAAAGTGACTTAACCTGACAGTCACTTCATCAAAGTACGCATTTAAAATGGCCAGTTTCACCGCACAGAGCTTCTCATGTGGCTTGATTTAATAGTTTCTTTTATTTTCGAAATGTTCCGATGTTTCCAGTATTTTACAGTGCCTCCTCCTCCTCTCTGGCTTCTCTGGGTTTGTATCCTGACCTTTTGGACATGGCTTCACTCCTAGTTTTAAACTTATTTGACTTTTTTTTTTTCTAATATTCTGCTGAAACAAGTTTCACTTCAGCCAACTAAATGGGTTTGTCTTCATGTGTCAGGGTCACATATCTGTGTGATACAGCCTGAAATCATGTAGTCAAAAAAAACAAAAAACATTTCATTTCTGCATTCAGTGCAGAAGAACTACTTCCAGAACCGAGAGTTCTCCTTCACACTCAAGGATGACATCTACGTTCGCTACCAGTCGTTCAGCACGCAGACGGAGCTGGAGAAGGAAATGCAAAAGATGAATCCTTACAAGATTGACATCGGAGCAGTGTACAGTCACAGGGTAAGACCTCCCTCTGGTCCCACACACTTCACCTTGTATGACTGCAGACGCGTAGAGAGAGTTTGTTGCCGTTTGTCTCTCGCAGCCGAACCAACACAACACTGTGAAGTCTGGGAGCTTCCAGGCTCTGGAGAAGGAACTGGTGTTTGATATCGATATGACGGATTACGATGATGTCCGAAGCTGCTGCAGGTGAGATAAATGATGTGGTTTCATTTATTAAAAGAAAATAACAGAATTCCAATGGTAGCTTTTTTAAAAAGTATATTGAAATCACTGTGATAACAGTTATAAAATTTTAGTGCTGCAGATATTTGCTCCAAGTGCTGGACACTGATGACCATTGCTATTCGTATTCTGGATAGAGCTCTTCGAGGTTTGTCACTGACTTAATAAATCTTTTGTCAGGTTTTGTAGGAATTGCTTCAGTTGAGTTTTTACTTTGTTATTTCCAGATGACTTTGGTTTTCAGCACCTGCTGTGGGTTTATTCTGGCAGAAGAGGAGTGCATTGTTGGGTTTGTGATGAAGCTGCTAGGAAGCTCTCTGCAGCAGGACGCTCTGCTGTGGCAGAATATCTCAGCCTGGTCAAGGTAACAGGGTTTTACCCTTCAAATGACTATTTATGACTATTTATAATGGAACATTCCCATTAAAAGCACAAGTCGAAAAGACTTCAGAGCTCAAAGTTTTGACATGCTAGGTAAAAGGCCATTCACGCCAAGGACTGTGTTAACAATGTTACATTTCCACACTTAAGTGGGAATAAAGATCCGTCATACAGGGCTCTTTTTGTGTATTCTCCTCAAAGTACTAAGAAAAAACAAATAGTGAATAAATAGACTATAGTAGGAATAATAAAAATGAAGAATAGAACAATTTAGTAGAGTGATATCAATAGATCTCGAACTTGAATTTTTTTTTTCTCAAAAATTCCACCAACTACAAGCACTCAAAATGAAAATATTTTTGTTCTACAGTGACATTGTGCATTATATTAATGTACTTCACTTTTATCCCAATCAGCAATATCTTTAGAGATGGGAACATTTAATTTCTTTTTTTTTTCAGGGTGGTGAAGAGACTGTGAAGAAAGTAGTGCTGGCAGAGACTATTCACCCTTTTATCCAGTAAATATCTCCATGTTGTTTCAAAAATCATTCTCTCGTTTTTTTAGATTTGCTGTCTTCTCTGGTTCTGTGGTCTCAAATTGTCCAGTGTTTCTACTTGAAATCTTAACAGGGAATCTTTGGTCGTGGTGGAGAAATACTTTGTACAATACGCACTACAGGAACAGGACATATTGGGCCGGAAGGAATCTGTAGACAAAGTTCTGGCTCTCGTGCCTGAAAATATCCTTTTCAGACCATGCTGCATTATTATCTTGTGAACATATCTACCTGTTATGTTCTGATTAATCTGTACAAATTCCATTTATGTGTGAAGTTAATTTTGTTTTTAAACTAAAAACCAAAAAAATGAACACTTTGAGACCTTAATTGTCCATCACATGTTAGAAAGGAATTACAGGAGGACTTTCAAAAGGAGAAGAAACCAGAAAAGCGCTGGATTCTCATCAAAGAACTAGCAAAGCAGGTTTGGAGCCTTTCTCATGTTGCATAATGAAAGATTTTCTATCTTTTGATATATTTCAATGGATGTGATCATGATAACAATCGTTTTTTTAGAGCACAGCCAAAAAGGGCCGGCACTTTGAAAAAGAAATCATGCTGCAGTATTGCTACCCTCGGCTTGATGTCAATGTCAGTAAAGGTGTCAATCATTTGCTGAAGAGCCCTTTCAGTGTCCATCCCAAAACGGGTGAGTATAGTTCAAGTACAGGAATGTCCTCACAATGTAACAATCTGACAAGCAGGTAATCAAGCGTAAATTTAGGAAGGACAGCGAATGCACCATGAGTTTTGCTAATATTTCTGTTCCCAATCAGGACGTATCTCGGTTCCCATTAACCTCAGGGAATTGGAGGAGTTTGATCCTTTCGCTGTGCCCACGATCAGGTAAGTCATAGTTTGATGTTTTGTGTGTGATACCTAGGATTGCTAAAGTGCTAAGTTTTTATTGATCTTTTTATTTTAAGCCTGATTTGCGACGAGTTGGATCGGCCCAGAGCAGGAGAAGAAGAAGAAAAGTCAGAGGACACCAAAGAAATGGAAGATGAGAAAGAAGCAGCAGAGAAGAGGAAGATCAGAGGTGCCAGTGGTTGGGGATGGCGTGTTTAAACCTTTTTTTTTTAATAGTTAAACAACATGGTGTAGAGAAGCTGCATGTTTATAGAGACTTACAATACCTTGTGTGAGATTATGACATGGTATTTACATATGTAAATGTCAGTCAAATGTTTGCCCAGTGGACAAGAAGATCATGGCTCTCAAATAATTTTTCTTCACAGATTACAAAAGAACCAGTCTTGCAAAGTATGTGAGGTACTTCGATCAGTTTCTAGATGGAATGGCTCGCTCATGGAAAGGAGAACTTCTCAAAAAGAGTGGTAAGTTCTCATTGTACCTCATTCAACAAAGTCAACGCACTTTTTAAGCGTTTTGTAGATTATTCTGAGTTCACTGTGTCCTTTCTTCCCTTTTTAGATCTTCAGAAAGAATTCTGAGCTGGATCAACAAAACAAATTTCTAAAGATGAACTGTTTAAAGACCGCTATAATTTAATGTAACTTTTGATGCAAACCTGGGGTCCATTTTTGTGGTAACAATTCCTATTTTCCTACTTTTTTTTTTTCTCATTGTAGAATTTAATTTTAATGTGGCAGTTTTGTTTTCTACTTGTTTCACATATTTTGGACTTTTTGTACAGGCATTTTTTATAATAAATCTTATGTTTCTGCTCTTATAAAACTTTGTGTCTCAGTTTATTAAACACACACATTTTAATTTGGCAATAGGAGTAAATATGTTTAAAAACTGCAATCATTTATAGATGAAAATGGCACACTGGAGGTCTTTCAGTTATTATTGTAAGCACTATTAAGGGTCTTTAAAGATATCCTTTTGGCATGTGATTCTGGTCACCATGTTGGGTTGATGTAACTGCTGCTTTTGACACAGTAGACCACAAGATTTTATTATGATTAAATCACCTAGTGAGCATTTGTAACAGTACTTGATTGGTTTAGGTCATATCTGGCTGATAGGTCCTTCTGTGTCACCTTTTTGGACTCAGAATCACCCTCCAACCCTCTGTCATGTGGGGTCCCACAGGGCTCAGTTCTTGGACCACTTCTTTTTACTTGTTACTTGTTACCTCAAGGGTCTCTATCCTTAAGAGGTTCTAAAATGGTGTGAAGTAAGAACGTCAATGACTGGTGTCTTTTTTTTTTTTTTTTTCTTTACAGTAAAATCTTATCAATCTAGGTCTTAATAGCAATTCTCCATCCTGATTGCTTTGAATAGTAGTTCTTGGACATTCTTCAATGAGTCATATTTAATTGATAAGAAGAACTGGGCAAACCCTATGTGAAGGTTTTTTGTTTTTTTTAAAATAAGAGGTTATTTGTTTCCCCCTCGTACTGAACTGCACCAATATTCATATGAACATAATGAGCAGGCTGGGACATCCCAACTTTTGTCAGTTACAGTTAGCTATTTTTGTTTAGGTGATTTAGTTCATGTTACCCATAATTTAATATTACTTTACATTTAATCTGATCAAATCTGTTGGAACATTCTCATTTCAAGGGATGCTACCAAAGTAAATGTTTTGGGAGCTGTGGAGAACTAGACTAAAAAATGTTGCTGCTTTATATAATTTAAAAATCAACTCGTATGCAGCTGGCAACGATGTGAAGTCTAGCTATGGGAAACCAAACTTTTTTTTTTTAACCAGGTTGCAAGTATGTTTATTTCTGCTGTAAAGTTGGTGGGAATCAATATCAATGGAGATTGACTCACTTCTGGAGCCACCCCCAGTGGTGAGTTGAAGAACTGCAGCGTCTGAAACTTAAGTTGGAATGGTGGTTCTAGATGTGCCATCACATAAAGCCCTGTTGCGACTGGTTTGATACATTCTGTACTGCTGTAAAGGGGAGCGTATCAGACCCGTTTCATGAGCAAACTTTTGCAAAGTGAAAAGGTGTGGCTGGCCAGGCTAGGATTCAAAGAATTTTAGATATAACATTAGTAATGTGCAAAACCAAGTTGTTCTAACAGAAACATTCAAAACTAGTTGGTATTTATTGTGAAAATAAACTGTTGGGGTAAGAGGTGGGTAAAGGGTGTCTTCTTATGATTTTTTGTTTTTTGGGGGGTGGGTGGGTGGCGACTCTATTGTTTTTACTTTGAGAATTAAGCAGATGGAATTGATTAAAACAAAATCTTTGATATACTTTTTAGCAGGACCACATTTTATATGAAATATTTCCAACGTTCTACTTATTGGTGGAAATTTATAGATGAATTAATACAATATTGAAGGTGCAAAATATTAAAAACAAAATTTTGAAAATTAAGCACACATATAAGGATTACTTTACATGGCTTATACAATTCTTTTTGAATGGTTTCCATTGCCTCCATTGTTCTGGTCAAATTAAAAGACCAGTATGCTGACTTAAATAGACGAAGTGCAATGACATTTGTCTTTTTCTTATAGTAGCACATATTCTTTGGTATAATACATATACAAAGGTAATATGGAGTAGGGGAGACAAGATTCTGCTCATAACCATGTTCCTACGGTCCATGGTTCCAACTAATGATCAGATTTTTTTTTT
>JAOWBL010065924.1:0-11438 GCA_028564865.1 Zenarchopterus dispar
CATCCTCTCTAGTCTATACAAGTCCTGTTCCAGCAGCCAGTGTCACATCAGTTTGTCCGGTCCATTTTGTCTCTCACTCATGGTTTAATGGGATTTTGACTGTAGTCTTGCCCTGACCCAAAAACCATTATTCGAACCTGGGTCTCCCACACCAAAGGCAGTGATAGTATCCAGCCACAGTCAAG
The DNA here is from genome assembly GCA_028564865.1 of Zenarchopterus dispar. Classification (NCBI taxonomy): domain Eukaryota; kingdom Metazoa; phylum Chordata; class Actinopteri; order Beloniformes; family Zenarchopteridae; genus Zenarchopterus; species Zenarchopterus dispar. Next base: position 186 of record JAOWBL010065924.1, read on the forward strand.
ATCTTGTGGGACTTCCAGATCCAGGCCGATAAACTGCAACCGGACATTGTGGTCTCCAGAGAAGAGCAGTGCAATCCCGAGTGACAACAATATGGAGAATAAGGAACACGAGAAATTAGAGGAGTGTCAAGGGTAGTGGGAAGAGATGAAGGTCTGGAAGGTGAAGACGGCAATGGTGCTGATAGTAGTTGGAAAACCTGGAGCTGAGTCCTCCAAGTCCAGCAGATCACAGGAACAACGTCAGAGATCTTGGTCCAGAACAGCCCAGTTCTAGGAAATAGCAAAAATACTGTGCAGAACTTTCAAGCTCCCAGGCACCTGATAGAGGACTCAAGCTTGAAGGGCAACTGCCCCCAGAGTGATAGGTGAGAATGAAGTTGTTGTTATATGGGTAAAGAGTTGACTTTCTGCACCATACCTATTCTGAGTATTCTTCCATAGCAATTCAGCATTTGCTAGCTAACTGCCGAGTCATTTTATTTATTTATAGTATATTTTTTAAACTTCAGACCCAAAGCAACACTACTTCTGGATATCAGCGGCTTACCCTGTGTTGTTCTAATAAACTAATGCAAACTAATGCAGAAAGCCAGTTTATTCCATGCGGTTCACATACAATGCCTTGCCACTGTACATAATTCCTAATGACATGATAGAATAAACAACTAAGAACTTAAAAAAAAAAAAAAAACATCGTTCAGAGCAGCACAACTGCTGAGACAGATGACCTAGATAGCTTTGAAAACTGAGGACAGGTTGCTGCTCATCATCGTGTGACTAACACAGAGCTATGTCATGAAACTGAAATCCTCTTCTCAATGTGAGAATGACTCGTGCTCCTAATGCACATGTAGTTAACCTCAACTTTTCAGTCTTAAGTTTTAATTCACTGTGTTAGCTTCAATTTACTGCAGTAATTCTTATGAACACTGGATTACCTGTTTCTTAACAGTTGTAACATCTATTTCACACTTGATTTACTTGTTTTTCCTAAAAAAACAAACAAACAAAAAACAACAGCAAAATAAAGAAGAGGAAAAAATACCAAGACAAACAAACAAATAAAAAAACATGGTTATATCTTGCTGTCCACTGCACAAGAGTGAATATCTAGAATACATCAAGGTAAAAAGCAATTTATTGCCCCAGGTTAATTTTGAATATTGAACACCGTTATAATTGTGCAGGGTTTGTTTGTATACACACACATATATTATACACACATATACACACACAGTATGTATATCTATATGCAAATAAAAACACATTTATAGACACACATGCAAATAAATAAATCTATCATTTTTTATGAACGATTGAACTCAACTGAGTGTGTTTTCATGCAAAAAAATAAGATAAAATAAAAATAAAAATCAAATAAACTATCAGAATTATTGTACTTGTGGTGGATGTGATGGAGCCATGAATATTTGCCAATTTAACACTGATTATCTTCCACTCATTAAGTGCCAACTACTGATAGAATATTACTTATAAACACTGCCCTGTAGTCCCACTAACATCTCCAATAAACATCTTTGAAGTCTGTGTAAATCAGCATTAAAAATGTTCAGTTATTTACGTCACATAAAAAATTAATTGCCTAATAAAACAGGTATGAAACATGAAAATTCCATTATTGCAAATATGAATAAAACAAGCTGGTAAATCATAAAATATACATGGATGTACTTGGGCATATTGCAAACAATGATGTACTTTTTTTTTTTTTTTTGGTAAGTATGCATTACCAGTGATGTGTCACAAGATTAAAAGTAGGAAGAATGGAAGGTCATAAAGCAGCGGTTCATTAACTAGCCTCTGTTGTGTGAAGTTAATGTTTTCAAGCTGGCAGGTGTAAAATGGTCACTACAGTTGTTGTTGCTGATCTGCAGCTCCCCATTAGTTTTTCCTCATCACAAGGCAAACAAACATAACTCTCCATTTGTAGAAGTACATACACCACCCAGCACTGTGATACAAGCTCTCCAGCTTTTTTCATCTTTAAATGAACTCAATTTTTTTCCATCTCATTATTCCCAGTCAATTTGAATAAGTAGCCAAAGCTGTTCTGCATATTTTGGCACCCAGAGAAGGCTGCATAGCTAGTTAGTTAGTTGGGAGTTAGATGCTAATGTTTCTTGAATTTTTAACATTTCAGTGTTAAGAGCACCATCTTTCTAAAAACAAGCAACATTTTCTTCTTGAAGTCATGTTTCTGCAACCAAAATACAGATGAAAAGAAATGAAAAAGAAGTGAATGATCTAGATTCAAAGTTCAGCACACACAAAAAAGTCATTTTTTCCTGTTTTCATTTTTCACAGATAATATATTTTGATGCAGATCTCTAAGTTTGCTTCAGATGTGCTTTAATTTGGGTCAAAGATACTTTTTTTTTTTTTTACTGCTTTCAAAAAAGCTTTAAATCTGCTGCAAAATTTAAATTTCACTCCACTCTAAATGAATCTTTCAACTAACAAGGACACTTTTTTAAATAAAATTATTTCTGCTGGCACTGTACAATTAAGTATAAGTGATCTTGATCTAAACTGGGTCCCCTTGGGACTACTTACTTAAACTGGGGATATGTTGCCATATTTCAGGGCTGACATAGGTGAAAGGATGTATTGTAAGCCAAACAAGTTTTAAAGTTCTTTATTTGTATGTCTTTCTTCTACCTTGAGTATGATGCACAAATAATTTTAAGTTCAACTATGCCCATCATATCCAGTTTTGATTTTGAGTCATGGCATTGTTTAGTGTTGCTGCAATGGCCAAATATCCATGAAGCATGAGCACAATATGCATTGTCTTTAGGCCTTTGGGTCACATCTGGCCTCACAAATCTCTTGGCAGTGCTGTAACTGAGCCATAACTGCCAAAAGAAGCCCCACATTAGGCCCCGCTTTGGGCCAGTTTTTTATATGTTCCCAAAACAGCCCAAAAAAAAAAAAAGAAACCCAGACTCTCAGGAGACTCCAATCCAGACACTGTTGTACTTGAAAATGAATCTTTCACAATAGTTCACAACATAAAAGGATAGGAGGGAACGAGAGAATGAGGCAGTAATTCTCTTTGGAGATGGGGATGGATGCTGTGCAACTAGTGACTTTGCAAAACAGTACTTGAATCTTACCTTCAACATCAGGATTTTACTCACTAATTAGTCCCTGATGTGAATGTGTGTCTACATGTGCCATCCAGTTGAATCTGGAAATCCTCTGTTGGAGCATGTAAACACTGATTCATCTATTAAGTAGCACTTCCTGAATCCCCAGCTGTATTTTTTATAGTGTTTTGAAGAAGTCATTAAAGAAGTTTGGAAAGATGCACTTTTCATTTGAGGTTAGAGTTTGAAAGTTCTTTATTTGTATGTCTTTCTTCTACCTTGAGTATGATGCACTTTTTTAATTTGGCCTGTTTTTGGATCCAGTTGTTTCTCTAGATTTAGGTTTTTGTTCGCTGCTATATTTGGATTTTTCAACCCGTTTTTTGGGGTTCTTTGTTTACAGAGCTGCTGACAGTATGATAGGCACCACCACATTATTAGCAATCATGCTTAGTGTGCATGTATCACAGGCATTCACAATTCATCTAGGTCATCTGGGGTCAGCCCCCATTGTTTGACAGAAGTCACAAGAGTATAAATAATTAAGTGTGATAAGCTACAGCATACATGACTTCTTTCTATATGTACAGCTGTGATTTATTTCACTGACTTAAATGTGAGAGGGGATTGAATTGCATATCTTTGCCTTTGCCTTAAATTTTAGTTTTCAAGCCATCTAGCTGTCATTTTAAGGGGTGAAAAGTTAATTAGGCACTAAATAAATGAATAAATACATACAATTTTTGTAAAGAACAGTGCAGTCATACTGGGAGCTTCCAGAGATTTTTTGTCAAAATGACTTCCTGCTTATTCAAGCAGGAATTGCAGATGAGATTTGTCCTCTAAAGTCTGAGCATTTGTCCACAAGTAGGATCAGCTCTTCTCACATTAGACATGTTTCAGAAACATCCACTGATTGACTGTCACTGTGGCACCTGACTGGCTGATTGGTTTAGGAGGGTAATTAGCAGCAGCAGAGTGAATGGGGAGCAGAGAGAAGAGAAGCCCAGTGTTTCATCCCTAAAATCAGAATAATCCAGCCAAAGTAACTTTGGACGACCATCCTTGTTCTCTTTTACAGCAGCTATGTATTTCTTCATAGCACTGTATCACACAGCAGCAGCAGCAACAACAACAGTGTAACTCGCTCACAGAGCTACAACTGATATGTCAGAGGCGACTGAGAAAATCAAGAAAGTAATGATGGAAAGAAAAAAAACGAGAGGGTCAAACCACAAGGCCAACATTCAGTGAGCATGTCAGATCTGCAGGGTGCTGTCACACCATGCACCCAGACTAGTCAGGGAACCATCTTCACCTGGACCTCCACCGAGACCTGAACTCCATCAGGGCAGAGTTCCAAGGATCCCTGGATGCAGCAGTTAACCGAGCATCAGCGTGAGCATCAGTCGTGACAGCTGAAGCTCTGGTCATTCTTGTTTCAGTTCCGGTAATCCTCATTTCAAAAATAATTTCAGTCGTGGCATTAGAAATGAAGATGGACGAACAGATTTCATCAGAATTAACATAAGGTAAGGGTTAGCATCCTGTGATAGCATCATAATTTAGCATGAGCAAAGACAGGGTAACAGAGCTAGCTTACGATGACCAAGTTAGGTTCTCTCCAGTTGCCAGGCTCATTTGTTCTGCCCATTTGGACATTTTTGGACTCAGTCAGCACCTGCCAAAATGCCGTTGCCCAGAACTCTTGCCCCAAAAAAAAAAAAAAAGTGACTCAAAACTAACCTTTAGACAACCTATGGACGATTATCCGGGAGGTTTTAAAGTTCTTTGTAGATACAGACACGGACTAAATTTCTTGGTTAACTTCAATTAAAAGAAAAAAGAAAAACAATGAAATGTGAAATGAGTTGTGGTTCAAACAGTCATAGAAAATGAACAAATAAAATCAATGGAGTTTGCCATGACAAATTATTTCATACCTTAATATTTTTAACACCTGTTTTAGTCAATTACTTTTTGCTATTTTTTTTTCAGTTTCCATTGTAGGTTTTTCTCCTTTAAAAAGGCAGGGTACCGACTAATTTGTCCACATGTAGTCCATGTTTAGGACTGAGGCTGAAGTAATATCTTTTCTGTTTTGATCAAATCAGCTGTATCGCAACAACAACAACAACAACAACAACATGGCACTACTAGCAGCGCATCACTACAATTATGAACATATAAAAGATGAAAATATTGCTGAAAAGGGAAGGAAGACCAACTTGAATTTCAGCCTAGTTGGAAGAAAAATCAAAAGGTTTGATCTTCTGCCCATTTGTCTCCAGTGAGGGAAGTGAAGATAGCTCAGTCTCTTGTGTTCATCGGTGACAAGGTTGCTTCAGATGCCAGGTACACCCATTTGTCTTTGAATTAATTGGAAATTAGGAAGGATAATGAGGTCTTTGGGGAGGGATGCATGAGTGTTTGACGATCAGCTGAATGAAGGACAGAATATGTAAAACTCTTTGATTTGCTTTCACTAGACAAAACTGTTAGCTTTTTCACACAGATGTTTGGGGGGGTTTTTTAAACAAAAGAAAAGAAAAAAATGAGGCCACTGCAGTATTTTCCTTCTAATATTTATGAAAAAGAAAAGATTCTCTAAAGTGATCTGAATTGTCTCTTCATTCAGCTTAGGACACGCTGGATGACGGTCTATTAAATTAATGAGCAGGATTTCTGCTGCAAAAATATAGAGATTTGTTTGAAAAGCAGGGAGGAACAGTTCATGAAAAAACAATGTGTGAATGCTTGTGAAACCGCAAGGCAGTTGTGTTTATACATGCAAATCAGTCCATATGTGCAAATCAGCCCGCTTAGCCCTGTTGACCGTTAGGTGGAGGAAACAGAACCGTCTTTTACACTGGTGGAAATACAGAGTCCTGTTCCTTCTCCTTGGATATGATAATTTGTTTGCAAATACAATTTTTGGTTATCTTTCTGAAGCACGACCAAATATAAATATTAACTTTAAATACAGGAGTAAAGTCCTTAAAACAAGGCTCCTTGAATGAAATATGTAATGAATAGCAAAACTGTAAATTATGTCTTATATGGAACTCTTAGATGTAGTTACAGTTTTGTATATCTATAAAGAATTTAAAAAAAAACATATCCTTACATGGTCTTAAAATTAGTTAATTACAAGTAAATGTGAACAACAATACATGACATTTTATATTGTGTCATTTAACCTCCTAAGAACTGACGTACACTTGTGTAGATATCACACTTTTTGTTGTCCATCTCATATATCTTTTCTTAACTGAATAACAAGAAAACACAGGAATTCTGCTTTTTTTTTTTTAAATTTTGTTATTTAAAAGATACTAAAACTTTCTGATATCAGTTAATGAAGTGAAATTGATTTGTCTCAATGCTGGTGGAAGTAATATGGGTGTTTTTGTTCATTAACCTTCTAAGACCTGGTGCAATTTCTTTTTTCTTGGTGCTTTGGGCCCTGAATTAAGACACCATATTCAATAATGCCTTAAAACATTTTCAAGGAGGGAGAACATAAGCAATGTTCTTGGTAAAGCATTTGTTTCTGCCCATCAATTTGGGAAGGATAACAGAGCAATTTCCAAGCAATCTGGACTTCATCAATCTACAGTGAGAAAGATTATTCACAAGTGGAAAACACACAAGGCCATCACCAACCTCACCAGGAATGGAAACGGTTCACATCAAGGTCAGACCCTGCAATCCTCAGAGAGATTCCTAAAATGCTACATCTCAGACTCCACAGGCTTCAGTGAGCATTTTAAATGTTAAAGTTTGTCAAAGTACAATTAGTGAAAGACAGCTCGGACCGGCTTGTTTGGGAGGGTTTTCAACCACTCTTCTCTCTGAGAAAAAGAACATTTTAGGGCATCTTACTTTTTTAAAGTTGCATCTATGACATCTGAAAGATTATCCTTTGGGAGAACAAGACCAAAGTGAAGGTGTTTGACCATGATGCACAGTGACACGTCTAGCAAAAATCAAACACGGCACATCAACACTTGACACACACATTTAAGCAGCACTGTGGTAGATAGGTGTTTGGGGTGGGTTTGAAGTTACAAATATGGGACCACAGCAGTGACTGCGTCAGCTATGAACTTCTTTGTGTTCCAATGTCAAATGTCAAAGAGTCAAATGTGAAGCCATCTGTCTGACATCTGAAGGCTGGCCTAAAGTCTGTCACACAAAAAGGACAACAATCCCAACCACAAAAGAAGTCTACAACATGAAGAAAATATCAAGGTGTTACAATGCTGAGACGAAGTCCAGACCTTTAACTCAGTTATACTGCACCAGGACCTCAAGAAGCTCTGTATTTAATAAACAATAAAAAGAGGTTAAAAAAAATCCTACTCAAGGATATGATGTACCAAATTATACATTATATTTGTTTGATACATATGTCATCAAATGCATGAATTCATTTCAAATAAATATTTTGAGACATTTTGTATCAGTTCAACTCCTCAATATCTATGCATGGCTTTGATTTGGGAGTTGAGGAGAGCCCAATGTATTCCGGGAAACAAGAAAAGTCCTATTTTTCAACAAAAGGCACTGTAGCACACAATTGTTGTAACTTTTAAAAAAGATACAACAAAACAGACTGGAATGGAAGAGAGAGACAAGAAACTAATATAGTTACAGAAACTGATGAGGCACACGCGTGACCAATCAGGAGCAACGAGAACAAAGGAAGTCAAACCAGAACTTAAAGCACAAGGAATCTGGTGTTCAAGTTAAAACAGGATACAACGCAAACAAGCTTACATAATATATTAGAGATAAGATATTCCTTTATTGGCTTACAATGGGAAAATTCACATAAAACAAATAAACCACAGGAATTCAAAGAGAAGAGAAGACTAAAAAAGGAGAACTGTAAAAACTTGGGAAAAAAAAGAAAAAAGAAAATTACAACTCCTAAATCGCAACATTGGTTGGTTGTGGATTGTTTTCACAAGGCAGTATTTCTGGAAGTGGTTGAGGAATTTGGATAAGTGAACCTTCTTTGAAATGCAATACACAAACTTGCGTCACATCCGGAATCATCCAAACAAAGTGAAATAATAATTGTATGTCTGCTTAAGACAGTTCTCTATCGTTATGCTTATATGTTTCTGCCAGACACAAAAATGGCTGTGATCAAAAATGATTTTTATTTGATAGAGACTTAGGGCTGCATGAATCGAGTAGGGATTTCTCCTGGAATATTATTTGATGCTGAAACTTCAAAGGGAAGACTAAACTCAAAATTAGGCTGCAGAAAGTGAAGTTGGTTTTTTTGGTCTGGTTGGATGACTAGCTCAGTGAAATTGTGTCACCTTTTCTTATAGCGCTGGGATTTGTGAGGTCTTAGATCTCAGCTGATTCCAGCTTTTTGTTTGTAGCACGTAGCAGCTGGTCATTTGAGCCCGTTATCTGTGGCGTCGTTTTACACTGTGCTACATTGCTGGCTGTGCTGCATGTTTATAGTGCATCATTTTTACATGATTAAAAGTGCTTTATCCCAGCCTCAGACCCCCCAGTACTGGGGACCCTCGTTGGGTAGGGTTTCATCTAACAAGCAAAAATCAAGCAAGAAGTAATTCATACTTTAAGTTTTTGAACCAATAGTGATGAATACAACGTTCTCTGCCAGAAGATTATCCTAAATATCATAAAACATAACTTTAAATTCCATTCAACCTTCTTTATGATTAACAACAGTGATTAACTGGCAGAACAGCATTTAGTGAAAGAACAGCATTCACAGCATCAATTGAAATATTAAAAAAAAAAAAAAAGCATGAAGAATCCCTTTGGGTAATAATACTCCCGAAGCAATGTTTGCACTGCAGTGAAATTATTAATAGAGCTGAGAAGTGTCAGAGATGTATAGAGCGATCGCCACAAACCTGCTGTGTGAAACAGCATGCCATCACTAATGTAAAGCCCCCGTATTTGTTGCACTGTCGTGATTATGCATATTTATTGGTCTTCAGATTATCCTGTATTATTCTTGATCCACTGATAGAAAGTCATGCTGAGAGAAGCCCCGGGGGTACGATTCTCCAGCTGTTGTCCGCTTCTCCTCCAGTTTGTGTATGTTTACCTTATTTACTCATGAGCTTGTAAATGGGCTAAATATTTTCTTACCAACTCTAAAATCAAGAACACAGTTGAAGACAAACAGTTATCAAGGGGCAATGAAACAGGTAGAAATTAGGTGGCACTTGTCACAGAGAAATTTTCCTGCAGACATTCACTGGATGGATCTTTATTGTATACATTACACAAAAATAAATCCATCACCATGAATATCGAGAAAATAATCTAAATGTAATACAGCAGACAGAACAACTACAAAGACAAACAGTTGTGAGATTTCTTTTCATAAAATTTGACAAGAACCTAACTGACTCCCCGGTTTCTATTTCCAAGGCTCTGGAGAAATATCGGAAGTCCACACATGTGGATGACATATCCAAATCACACTGCAGCACTGAAACATGTCCCAGTTACTCAAAAGCTAATATGTGCAGACTGCAGATTGGTTTCCCTGCACAACAGTGATGTCCCAGCTGACTAGACAAATCTGCAAGGGAAGTTGATTTAATATCATGCTTCAAAGGGAATAAACAAACAAACCCTGCTGCACAACACTTTTCATTATCCCTCCCACCAGATTCCCTGGGCAATGGTAATATCTGAAATAGAGATACAAATAAAAGGATGTAAAATGGACCAATTGATAATGAGAACATTCAAACTCACCAGGTGCCATCATTTCACTTCATAACAGGATAGCAGTACTAACAGAAACAAGAAAATCTATGATACTCTTGTTAATAAGTGGTTTCTGAGGTCCACAACAATAGAAATGGTCTGGCATTTGTATTGTGCCTTTTTATCCTTATTAGGGTTTTGAAAGCTGTTTAGGACTGTGCTTCTCATATACCCGTTTGTATAAATACTCACAGTGGTCCACATCTATTTATATATAGCATGGCTATGTTTTCACAGTCAGACCCAGATGAGCATGTAAGGAGACAATATGGATTGCATTTTCCTAGTCAAGGACAAAACACAAAATGGATCAACCCACAGATTTTCGATTTCGAGGGCGACCTACTCCACACTCTTTTTGCCACAGTGGACACAACAGCAACGGCAGATAAAAGACTGATTAAACAGCATAAACTTAGCTGTTGGCGAACTCTGAACTAAACCCACAAAGAGAAGTAAATGTGCAATTATCTCTGAGATGGTCGAAGTCATTGAGGAATGATCGGTGGTGAAAGATCAAAAGGGCTCACTAAGATCTGAACAAGAAGAGGGAGCCGTTATAATCTTTCCTCAAAACATCAGCAACTCAGAAGTGAACCAGATCCACTAAAAAAAGCACAAAATGCATGTTTTAAATTTGAACAGAAAGAAAATGCTGCCCACAATTTAGCATTTAACTAATTTTCTGTATTCATTTATGAATACAAAAAATGTAAAAAAATTTTTTAAAAATCATAAAAAATTTCTGATTGTATTTCATAGCACCTTAATTACTAATTACCATACTGACCTGGATACAAGGTGACTCAACTTATATGACCCCAACATTTGCACAAACAATCTTTTAAAAAAAAAAAAGAAAAAAGTCACTTAATAGTCTTTAATTCTAGCTGATGCTCCGCAAAACACATAATTCAAGCTGCAGGAAACAAGGAAACAGTTTACATTATAAATCACTTCCAATGTTTAAGTAGCCCAACAGTGCTAGTGAAATCAACCGTGTAGCATACAACCATTCAATAAGTTGCTAGCATGCCTGAGCAGAAATATTGAGGACATCATGAAAAAACCTTGAGCGCATTAGAGGTTTACGACTTTGGAAGACCTCATTACTTGGCAAATATGTTGTGCAAATATTCTACATATTTCAACAACATAGCCATAACCATTTAGCCTGATACAAATGACATCATTAACAGACATGTCCAGACCTTGATGATGAGCTGATGGTGACCATTAAATTTAATCAGGTGTGTTAAAGCAGGGAAATATCTAAAACATGCAGCAGCCCTCAAGGACTGGAATTGCCCACCCCTGATCTTAAGTATCCAAGTAGGTCACTACAGTGTTTTCACAAAAAAAA
>JAOWBL010065985.1:0-21211 GCA_028564865.1 Zenarchopterus dispar
AGACATAGTTCTCTTTATTTTAAAGAGAACATGTTTTGCTATGTTATTTACTTTTGCTGAAAGACCACTGTGACTGGTTGTGGGTTGGTCTGGAACGGTCCAGTTTTACAGATAATATGGACCGCATCACAACTGGTGCACAATTCAGCCCACAGAGTTCTCATTGATAATACTTAAATTGATACCTTCTCCTTGCCTCTTTGCACAATATGTCATGTTTTTCTTTCTAAATTGTACTTTTTTTTTGCTGTTTTCTGTCTCCACTCTTGGACATCGGTTGCATCTCATTTATCAGCCTCCTCCAGTGAGTCTTTAGAAAACCTGCCAGGTTTGATGGACAGTGTGGATAATAAACATTATAGCAACAATGATGAAGATCTTCCACCTCTACCATAAATATGATGATTCTGTTGTTCTTGCAGCCTCAGACGTATAATCAGAAAGCCCCAGAGAGTATGGGGGCGTGTAGAATATGATTATAGGCTTTCATTATACACCTAAATAAAGAGAAGAGACAGGGAAGAGGAGGATGAGGAGGAGGTCAGGACATGAGGGATGTTGAATGAGGAAGAAAATATCAAATAACATGAATGCTCTTCAGAAAAAGAAGAAAGAGAGGAAAATAAAACAAATAAATTCCAGAAGTAAAAAGATAAATTTTAATATAGAGACTAAAAAAAACAAAAACAAATATATTTTATTACTTTCACTTGATTCATCTTTTAAGTCTGTATTTCTTTCTATCAGCATACATTTATTTTTTTTAATTACACATTTATTTCAGGTAGACTTTTATTTTCTAAAGTCATATTAAATCATTTCAGTATTTCATTACTTTTTATTTGCAGCTTTTACCAATTTTAGATAACACTGACTGTTTTATTTTCACATCCTATTTTTAAATCTGGATGCAGCAGCATTCAAACGTGTCCTTGAGAAATATGCTGAAACTCACATTTCCACTCAACACTAATAAGAGACGAGTCAGACTAGTTGTTTGAGACCACAGATATATAGCCATCTAAAAGTTTGCATCCCCTCTTTTAAATCTATGGCTACATTTTCTTTTCCCTTTTGTTTGTGTGCATAAAAACATGATGTTTCTGATTATAGTGCATCTTATGAACTGTTGGCACTGGACTAATATGACCTCTGCAGTAATTCTAACATTACACCTCGACATCTGTATTTAGTTCAGTACATTTGACCTGAATAACACAAATCTGTTCTACTGTAATTTACGGACAAGGATCCCAGAAGTGTGTGTTTTATTAAACAATTACCTTTTATTGAACATTAACTTTGAATATTGAGTTAAAAGCATCGGATCAGACACTCAAGAGTTAAATTTTAGTGACTACACATTACATTTATGCAAGGGACAAAACTGAAAAATGGCATATAGGGCAACGTGTTTAAGTTGCCATGGTAACAGTAAACTTAACAGTAAATGTAACCAGAACTTTTGCTGAAAGAGAAAAGTTTTGTCCTGTCCGACAGGCTTCAATGAGTTTCTTACCAGATAAAGCAGCCACACGTGTCTTCATCTCATTATCGTTCTTCTGCTGATCTGAACTTTGTTTTTCATAAGTCTCTGTTTGAAGCTAGAACATACTTGCAGTTAACAACGTGTATGTGTGTGTATCATGCCACCTGAGGTCTTCTGTTTCACTGTTTAGTTACCAGGATGGCATTAGTTTGGCATCTGGAGCTACTGTGAGACTGTTTTTTGTTTTTTTTGTTTTTTTGTTTTTTTTAATTTTTCCTGTTGGTGGTATGACTCATGCAAATAAATCTCACAACAGTTTAGAAGCCTGAAACTCTGCAAGTCAGAATTAAAGAAACTTTTTGATTGAGACAGACAATATCTCCAAGAGCCAAGAAACAAAGTCCAGTAGCTTTTTTAGTATTCTAGCCTCAGGGTTTCATTCAGGAGTGTGTGGTCTGCTGCACAAAAGCATGTGTGTCCTCCCCCCTGCTAGCTGTAGACTGATGAAGGAGAATGATCCGCTGCATCACTCTACTCGCTCTGATTCCTCCAGAAGCACTCCCAAAATGTCCCACTCATGTTGTGGATTAGTGTATTAGGAGTTACATCTCCAGCCATCTGTTGTTAACAGAAGCTAGCGCTATGCTTGATCAGATGATGACACCGCTTCTTGACCTTTCCTTGTCTCGCTCTGCTTACGACAGCACCACCTCTATATATTCTGGTTTACACTGCTAGAATACAACAATTATTTCAATACAAGCTGATTGGAGTTGGTCCCTTGAACACTTGGAGTCCGGTTAACGAAATGAGCTTAGAGGTGAGGTTTAAAGTATTTTGACTGACAAAAGATGATCAGGCATTTAAAGTTTGCTGTTCGTGAGAAGCATCTGCTGATGTAGAAAAAAAGACAGAAGATCAAGAGTAGATTATCTTCAGATGGCTGGAAATTGATATAAAGCCATCTCCAAGTGTTTATCATCCATCAGTCCACTTTTAGACAAATTGTCCATGGAGACAGTTAAGTGCTCTTCCAAGAAGTGGATGTCCAGTCAAAGTTGGATTATATTGAATTAAAAAAATACTTTATTTATCTCCATTGGGTAAATAGTGCTGTTGCAGTGTAAGTTACTGAGGAAAATTTATAAGAAAGTAAAAATAAGAATCACTTTGAGAGTATGAAGCATAGCAGGGAGAGGGATGAAACTTCCAGAGATCATCATGGATCATTTGGTGTGCTGTGTTTGTTGCCTGGTAACAACAGTCTTCATGATGTCACATGCAGGAATTGGTAGGTGACGCAACCAGTTTTTTTTTCTTAACCTTGCTTATATGTTTGTTCTCCTGTTCTTTTGATCTTGTGAAACATCATCAGTTGCAGCAGAAGTTCTGTCCCGTTTTATTCTATTTCTGCCCAGTTCATCCAGGATCCATCCAAAGGGGACTAATGGACACTCCAGACACTAAACTATCCCGGAATGCATTTTACATCAACAAGGAGAAGTAACTGTAAAAAATAAGGTTTTAACTTCGTTACTGTCGAGAGTTTCCAAAGAATCACAACTAAACAGAAAAAGTCTCAGTCAGAAAAGCTCAGTTTGACCTGAGATGTTGTATCAGGCTGGCACCTGAGAACTGAAACAAGATTGGCAAACATCTCTGTTCACAAGTCTACCATGCAGATGTCAATGAAAGGCAGGATGTCCACAGAAGAACACCTCAGAGGAAACTCCTGCTCTTTCTGTGATACAGACATACATCCATCACAGATGAATAAGAAAATCCACCTTTTTTTTAATGAGTGGTCCAGTCTTGACAACAAAGGTGTTGTGATATGAGCTCCAGTGCCGTTCCACCAGACATCCTATAAGTATGTCTGATCTAAAGCAGCTCTGGAACCATCTGGGAATGATCCAGAGTTCCACCTGGATGCTGAGAAGCTCTCATCCAGAGATCCTGGAGGAGCTTGTTGAAAAAGGAGGTTCAAGCAGCTGGTGACTCCAAGGGTTTGTGTTTGATTTAGTTATTGTTGGTTACCTGGTTTATCCTCAGATGTCACTAGCGAGATGAGTAGAGAAGGGAGGAAGATAAATGATGGCAGACTGGAAAGGAAATGTGCAATAGTTTCAAAAACTGTGATATAATTATCATATAAATTCTCTGAATAAAAAAAATTAGCAACAGACATGAGACAAAATGTCATAAACAGACATAAATCAAATCTAGAAAGTTGGTAATTGTAGTGTTAACACAAACATCCAGAGCCTTCTTCACAGAAGCAAAGTCAGATACTTCAGGGGATTGTACAAAGCTGCAAGAGATTGTTTACTAAATTTTGACACTTGGAAGATGAATTATTCATTCCTAATTGGCCTCTGCTTGAATAATTGATGATGAGAGGGAGAAGAAGGTTTGTACCGGTGCAGGAGGAAGACTTTTCTCAGCTTGACCATGTGAACCAGTGTGCAAACTAAACTTCCAGTCTGCAGAACTTAATAAGAGCAGACAGGTGAGGCTACATGGAAAATACCCCCTGCAATTCAGCCGTCTGCCCGTCTGTCTCCGAATACAAAAACAGTTCAGATTGTAGGTGATCTGAAATAACAAACTTTCTGCTTCAGACTGGTGCCTTTTTTGATTTTTTAAATCTAGTTCATTTATTCAGGCCAGCAAATAATCAAAAAGAGCCCTGTGTTAGATACAGCAGTGTGTTCCACCATTTATGCTAATCTGTTGAGCCTTCTAGCCTAATGAACCAGCCTCTTTTATGTACTCCACACTGTGCTGTGGTTAGAAGATGGAGAGCAATCTCACTTGACTTTTTCCACTAGGCTTGTGTCAGACACTTGGTTTGAAAGGTTAAACTTTGTTCTTTTTTTTTTTTTTTTTGCAAAGTCAAAGTAGGAGAAATGGTGAAGTGGTATGCTCCTATGGAATGGAAAAGTCTTCATGTTTTGTATTGGATTCATGACTCTGCATGGCTTGATCAGATCCATTAATCTATCCATCCATTAATTTACACTTAGAAAGGTCATCTGTGAGCAGAGAAGCCCAGGAGTCTGGGAGGATGCTGGGTTGTTACCAGGCCGAGACAGAATTATAATCCGTCAAGCATGTTCTGGGTCTGCCTTGGGGGTTCCTACTGATTGGACATATCCAAAGTACCTTCCAGGGAAAGTGTCAAGGGTGTCCAGATACCTCAGCTGGCCATTTTCAATATGCAGTTTGCTTATCTAGCACATTCAAGTGTGTTCTAACACAATGCCAAGAGGGAAACACATCAGGAACAATCTTAAGACTTCTGCCCACTGTATGATTTTTACACTGAATTCCTTCAAAACGGTCTTCTTTCATCTGATATGAACAACGATTGTGTAGTGTGTAACAGCCTGTAGAGAAGCAACAGTTACAGTTACTCCATTTCAGTCTGGAAAGGATTAAACAACAGCTTCCAAACAATCTGGAGTTCAATGTTATCCCGTGATAAAGGCCATTCACAAGTGGAAAACAATCAAGACAGTTGTCAATCTTCCCAGGGGTGGATGTCCTAGCAAATTTACCGCAAGATCAGATGATAAAATTCACAGAGAAAAACAAGAAAAACCTTAAAGTTACATTTCAGAGCCTGCAGGTCTCAGTTAGTATGTGAAAGATGGGGTTGTTGTACAGTGACGGGATCCAGATAGCTTACAGTCATTGAGTGGATCATGAATTCCCCTGTAGGCCAGCATATTCTGGAGACCAATGGGAGGACATCTGTGTGACAGATAAATCTTGGCTGAAACTGTGTCATGTGACAGGAAATGATCCCAAACACAGGAGCAGATCTACATTAGAATGATGAAAAGTAAAAGAATGAAGGTTCTGGAATGACCTGGTCAAAGTGCAGATCTGAACCTGGTTGAGATGCTGTGGTGAGACCTGTAGAGAGCTGAAAATAAGTCTAACCCCACATCAAGCATGGTGGTGGAGGGGTTGTGATTTGAGCTTTAGCTTTTCTTCATGGTTTCACTTTTGTTTAATAAGTAATGGTGCAGTGAAATTGTTTGTATTAGTCTAAGACCCACTATGACCACATGATGGCATGTATTGACACACAAAACAGGATTAACATTTTGATCAAATGTTTTGATCATAAAAAGATAAAAGCTGGTTCAAACAATTGTTTTACAGGGAGCAACAAGAACATATTTCATGTCTTGTTAAGTTTAGTCACCAAGGGCAGCTGGAAACAGAAACTATTGTAAGTGATACAAACACAAAAACATATTTCTGAAAATATTTCAGACAAGGAAATATACCCCTCATCTCTGTTCCTGTCAGGTCATGCATCACTCCCCCACTCTCCCCCTTTTCTCCCTCCTCGGGCAGCCCAGCACACTGATGCCATTCAAGGCGAGGAAAGATGAGAGGGTTTGCTCTATTGACCGTATGGAGAAGAAGTGCAATACCTCAGCGCTCTCTCCGTCAGAGTCGCCAGCCACAATGAGGTTCCCACACACGAGGGATCAGGTTCGAGTCTCACCCTCGCCTCCTCGCCTTTCACCATTCATCCTCAACTCCGATAAGGAGAGAGAAAGAGACTGAGAGACGAGGGAAATTTTGTGAAGAGGCAGACAAGGGAGGCTGAGAAGGAGTCATTTGGGTGAAAGAGAACCAAGATGAATGAGAGGAAAAAAGAGAGGCACTTGAGGAAGAGAGAAAGAAATACAGAAACGAGAGGACTGGTGAAAAAGGGTGTGGAGAAAAGACTACAGATTAGAATGAACTCAAGAGACTGAGCATCAGTGAAAGATAAGAATAGATGAAAGAGAGACAGCAGAGTTGTTGGTGGCTGTATGATCTTCTCTTCACTTGACAAAAACTCAAATGTGTTGTCTGAGATTGACAAATTCACCTTTTGTTCTTATAGATCTACTTCAAAATAAAAGTCATCTGAAGGAGTTTTACATAATAGAAAGTCTAATGCGGTCCAGATAGTTCAGTCCAATTATTTTAAAATTTAATTAAAAAAAAAAAAAAACATCCAATGAGTTCATAACAACAGCTCAACTAAGGAACCCAAGAAATTACATCAAATCTTTACTTTGGTACAAGCACAAAACAACAGTGGAGAGAAAAATAAAAGCTAACTTCAAAGACTAAAAACACCTCCAGCATAACCAGACTGGACCGGTTGGAGGTCTGAGATGACAAGAAGTAGAGACTATAAATTACAGATCAGTCCAGAAATATTTGCCTATGAGACACAAAAGAGAATAATATTAAATAATACAATAGTGACATATATAAGAGCAAAGAGCCCAGTGCATCAGGGAGCTCCTAGACCTGCAGTGTCAGTAAAGGGATGGTTCAGATCATCTGAGCCAGGAAACTGCGAACGCTGGGGATATGTATGAAGTTTGACAAAGCATTGATGTCTGTTGGAATCCACAACCAGCTGTGTGTGTGAACATATTTGCTTCAGTTTTTCACCATCAAGCATCGAGCATATATGAGTGTGTATCTCACAGTCACAGTTTCAAATATGAGCAATGATGTCTGACTGCAGTCATGGAGGTGTGATGTAGTTGTCGTTGACATACGTGTTAAAGAACTATTAAAACCTGTGACATCTGAGTCACATCTCTGTGTGGATTCACAAACAACATTTCAATTTTTGGCTGACCGCCTGATAAGACCCTCCTCACTTAGGTCACAGTGAGAAAGGTTGCATGCACGTCTGTTGAGGTCAGGACAGATTGATGTGGACAGTCCATCATATATAATAATCTGATCAAAGGTCCCATATTCTGCCTTATCTTAAAGATTCTTTTCTGTTTTCTTTATATCAATATCACTA
Source organism: Zenarchopterus dispar (assembly GCA_028564865.1). Lineage (NCBI taxonomy): Eukaryota > Metazoa > Chordata > Actinopteri > Beloniformes > Zenarchopteridae > Zenarchopterus > Zenarchopterus dispar. Next base: position 7,332 of record JAOWBL010065985.1, read on the forward strand.
AAGGAGGAAAATGAATAACTTAATGTTTGACATACTGAGCAAGTAAACACGGAAGAAGCCTGAGGACAGGGAAGACAACTATATGTTATATTATCTTTTTTTTAGTCACTGCTGATTCCATTTTAATCCAAGAAAAATGTTTTATGAATAGATAGGCCTATTATCAAGGATCAATCAGCCAGCTTACAAAGATGACACCAGTGATAAAAGTATGTTCAGTTCTTTTTATACAGTATGTGTATTATTTAGCTATCAAAAACAGGGAAAAGGGAAGAAACAATGTTAAGCTGCCAATACATATTGTAAAAGCAATATATTTTTTTCATTCCTACATCATTGTTTCAGAAATAGCCAGCAGCACTTGTCGAGTGATATCTTGTGTTGTAAATGTAGGAATGTGAGTTTCCAGGAGATCTGCTCTTCCTCACCGTGAGAGGAGCGTCCAGACCTGAAATGACATGACACATAACAGAAACACCCTCTCTGGCTACTGGAAACCTTTTAGCATTTCACACACACACACACACACACACACACACACACACACACACACACACACACACACACAGCCAGCCACGGGAACATATGCTTTTACTTTTTCAACAGAGCAACGCTTCAAAGATATTTCTGTCACAGGAGCTGGCAGGCAGGTGATGTGATACACATTTTGGTGTTCGTTGTGATAAGAATCTGGATGGATTAGAAATAGTTTAAAAAGACAGTTTTTCAAGGTCGGTAGGGACATTTTTACCAGCCAGCATTTCGCTCTTGACAGCACTTTCAACCATTTAGGGACAGGATTAATACATTTCTCAGAAAGGCAGACTTTGGCTCTATAATTGGTTTGGCAGCCAATTAATTATAAAATGTCGAGCAGAAAGGAGCAAAGAGGTGAAAGTAAACCACACTTTAGTTTGAAGGTCACTCCTTGGTGCCTGTAGTGGTTTAAAATACAGTTACTAGGAGGCCCTGTTGCAGCTGAGATTTGTCCCACCTATGCAGATGAAGGTGGTAGAAATGATGGGAAACATGAGCATCCACAGCTCCATGACAACCGACAAAACTCCAGCTGTGGTACCCAAAAACACTTGTGCATTTCTAAATACACTAGTTTAATTAGAATAATAGCAGAAGCCCGAATGTTATAGTCTGTTCCTTTTGAAAGTAAGAACTTTCAAGTTCTTAGTTAGAAGTTTGAAGTTTCCTCTGATTACAGATGTGACTGAAATGACATCTCAAAATCACTACTGCTGGAGCTCAAATGATGACTGCTGCAGCGCTGACTAACTTAAAGAAGAACCCTCCTCTAGCAGTCTGGTTAGTGCACGTGGAAGGGGTTGTTCCTGGATCCTCCCAGGTGGACCAGGAGGAGTCATGGGGCACTCTCAACCAGAGGAGCTCTGGCTCGCTCCACCTAGAAATCTTTGGATAAGGTGAAGGTAGCTGCTGCTGGCTGCTTAGCTGGACCCTTCTTCCAACTGAGAAAGTCTGAGAATGTCTGGCTCATCTCTCTCTTCACCCAGTAGACCTGAGTCCACATCACTGCAGATGTGGATCAATCCACCTGTCCATCTCCTGTTCTGTTTTTCCATCACTTCTGAAAAAGACCCCGAAATACTTAAACTCCTCCATCTGAGCCAGAATCTCACTCTGACCCATAGAGTGCCTTCCATATATGGACTTCGATTTGGAGGTGTTGATTCTCACACTGGACACATTACCAGTCCATCACTGGGTGAAAGGTTCCATGTCTCTAAATGTTTTTGTAAATTGTTGTGCATGGGGGCTGCAGATGTAATCTGTGTTAGTCAAAGACTGAATAAATAGAAGTTGACAAACCTCCAACAAATGCTTCCTGGAACCCATCCAGGGTAACCCAGATCCAGTTGTGGTGATGTGTTGTAAGCTGTATTATCACTAAAAAAAAGAATATATTTGGGTTTTTTCATAACAGCTCAGAAGTCAGTTTTAGCTGAAGAACATTAAAGCTTTAAAATTCAAATAAACGAACATACATCTGTGGCTTTTTATAATTTTACCTGATGAAGTTCTGAAAAATTCACAATCTTACAGTTGTTATAAATATGAAATGTAACAATGGAGACAGAATATAACAGAATATAAATATGTTTATTTCTGCTGTAAATTCCAGCATTTTAAAATTGAAGTCAATAGAGATCTATTTGCTATTGGATCCAAACCCTAGTGGTTGGTAGAGGAACTGCAGGTCTGGATGCCACAGAGAGGTATTGAAGACTAATGTGAATTGGTGTAACTGATAAAGTCAACAAAGTCACACCTGATTTTACCAATAATAAGGAATATACCACTGGATGAAATATATGGGCTTCCTCATATCATATTTATTGCATTAAGAACATAATTTTTGAGCACCAAGGAACATCAGGTGGTGATACACAGCAGCATAAAAATTTACAAGGAAGCAAATCAGTTTAGAACTGTGGTCAGACTTCAGCCACAGACGGATTCAAAACTTCATTCAGAATCTCTGTGGAAGCTCTCACAGACCACACACACATACACAAGTGACATGCAGCCACAAAAAATGCACTCAGACCCACATACTCAAAGAGAAGATTACACTCTCAAGTCTCTGTTACACACGCACACACACACACACACACACACACACACACACGCACCCACACATACGCATACACACACACTCACCACAGAATAGCACTCCTTCTTCCTGAAGTGGATTAGTCTCTACAATGCCGTCCTTTATTCCCAGAGGAATGTGACTTTTTGCCGAGAGGACCCCCACATCCACCAACACTCAGTAAAAAAAAAAAAAAAAAAAAAAAAAAAAAAAACCTTCTGAACTATTTTCACTTTTTAAAAACAATATCATCAATCAAGGCAGGTGGGCAGCTGTCAGGGGGGCAGGAATGCCCCTCTCAGCCTTCACATGGTGGTGATTATTGTCTTCAACGTGGGTGGGGGGGATGCTGGGAGGGACTCTGACAGAGCTTCAAGTAATGCGACTATTGTCTAAGCTAGCTGGGCTGTTCTCCTATCAGTTAATTCATCCGAAAACAATGACAGTACACTGGCTCTTTGATCGCTAATCAGATGAGGTTTATGTTAAAATAAATATGAGCTAAACAGCTGAACGTAAGGCAGCTGAAATCAGATATGGCACTGATTAAAGGTGTTGTATCCCAGCTAACTGTCCATTAAAATGGCAGGACCTGGAAGGTGGGACATGAAGAATCGTTGACAGCTGAAGTGTTATTTGTGACAATTGTGTCTACAGCCAAATTGGCCAAAATTACAGCCAACACAACACGCTGTAACCAATGTTGGCATGAAGGTTCCAGTGTGCACCACAACCTCTGACACTGAAACTGATCTCAGTACACCTTGAGGTGGTGCTATGATTAGGAAACTGAGCTCTAGAAGATGAATTTTTCCTCTCATTCTTTGGAAACTGTTGGATCAAACCCATGGGGACCAACCTAACATGCATGTTTTTTGACTTTGGGAGGAAACCGGAGTACTTGGCTCAAACTCCAACAAGCATGAGGAGAACACGTAAACTCCACACAGAAAGCCCTCAGTGGGATTCAAACCAGGAACCTAGTTGTGAGGCAACAATGATAATCACCATGACACTGTAATATAGATTTTAAACATACTACTTTAACCCTGGAGAACCCAAAAACCCTCTCTCTTTTTTTTTTTTTTTTTACATTGGGTATCAGCAAAAGATGGTGGTCAAATTTGACCCTGTGAGTTCTCCAGGGTTAAAACAGCTAAAAACAACTACTGATGGATGGATCCAAGTGAGATGTTGGAATAGAGGTGCAGATGAGAAATGGATCGAGTGTAGAAGAAGAACTGGACAAGTCTCCTGTGATGTCACACTTATGGTTCCTAAAAAATGCTTTTTGTACCAGTTTTGGTGTATACTCCTCAGCGCCATGTTGCAAATGCACAGAAAGAGCAAACCTGGAAGCCTCCTGGAATATATATATATATATATATATATATATATATATATATATATATATGTTTATTTCTCATATAAAGTTGGATATTTTACCATGGAGATCAATGGAGATGAACTCACTTTTGGGTCCAGACCCTAGTGATTAGTAGAAGAACTGCAGGTCTGGATCTGTCTGAGTTTAGATTATAGAAAAACGTGATCTAACCGTTGCTTGCTGTATTCATAATTGCAGGTGTGAAAATAAAGACCTGATTGATCGTGGTGTCCAATACTGCAAGATTTGATATTGATCTGATATCAAGCAAATACTGTGCCAGTATTGTAGATACTAATATGATACCCATTTCTGGAAATATAACAGTACATAGTCCTCTTAGATAACTGAAAGAAAACTAAAAGGTTAAAAAGGGACTGACACAGTCTTAGCTGTATCAGTCTCATTGTGGAGCTCCGCCCCTACTGGGACTAACAGTGTCATTAGCACTCGCCTGGCTGCCATTGTCAGCTAAACTGAAACTAAACTCACTGATTCATGGAGTAAAGAGGGATTTATCCTTCCTGATGTAGTTTGTGGTTGTTAAACAATGCTGAGGTTAGATTTCCACTGTCAGCCGTAACACTAACTGTAAGAGGCAGCATTTGAACTGTCGACAGTTTTCAAGTAAGTCGTGTAAAGGCTCCTGGGACTGTTAATAACTCTCTTCTGAACATTAATTTACCAGAGTTCTGACAAGTAATATAGCTGTTTTATGTTTACAGTGAGTTTTTGTGTTTTCAGAGTCAGTCAGGTCAATGCTGTTTTAATGGGGTTAAGACTGTGTGACCAGAATAAACGTTCCTGTTACAGTTAGTCAGTTTTACCAGGGCTCAGCATGAACAATTAAAATAAAATAATTATAATACCAATTACTATTATATATAAGGGAAGTGATGTTGCTTTATGATTCTATCATGTTACTAGGATTAAGAAATACTTAAAAACATTTATAAATACTTGTAAACATGTTATATAGCCATGAGAGTACCATGAGTATAAAGCATTTTTAAAAAATGCAGGTTGTGTGGTATATGATGGGAGTTAAAGCTGCAAAGTAGGTGGTTTGAAGTTTTAGAGAAAAACATATTTTTTAAATTAAAAAGATAAAAGATGTCAAATCAAACAAAAAAAAAAAAGAGTCAAAAATAGGTGTCTTACATCATCCAGAGACTTTACTGCCAGGCCCATTTCCGCAGCAACACAGACAAGTGGAGGATGTTTCTTCTGGAACAGAGCATCCAAGAGACGCAGAGTTAATGGGGTTTAACAACTGGGTTGATCTGCTGATTTGGAGTTAAGAGAAAATCTATAGATTCAAATTATGCTCATTTGAGCAATTTTTTTAAATGCAAAAACTCTTGGAATGCCTGCTGCTTCAAAGCTCTTATTTACTGCTCAATCAGTCATATACCTACTAAAATGACAGCTTGGAGGCCTGAAAACTAGGTGTCTGACAGCTTAAGTCAATGTTGAATCTTGGAAAGTCAAGAAAAACATTAGCTGGACCCTTTAAAATAACTAACCTAACCCAAAGAATGAAATACACCTCTGTATTTGTAATATCCAACATGTCTACCTTTTGTTTTTGTGCCTGAATGTGTGTTTTCCCTGCCAGTAGCTTCCAGCAGTGAAGATCGTCGGACCAGATGTGTGTGATTTATGGAATGGCAGAGGCTGTGGGGAAAGGCTTCCAACGTGTTAACTGTTATTAGCTGCAGATGGAGCCCAACGGCGTTCACGTCCAACCGTTGAACACATCAGGACTTTCATCCCAGCTCAGAATAGTACTTTTGAATGTGTCTGTGAGCAGGCAGCCTGATTGGTGAGGCTTCAGGCTTCCACTGGGATACTCCGGAAGGGAGAATTTGCCAGTTTTGGTTCCATGTGGACCTCTGAGGGTAGCTGGGTGGAAAAAATGATGAAACAGAGTTAAAGGTAGTCACTCAAATGACAGAAACATTGGATAGATGGATGTCCAATCCTAACTCTGTAAGTCCAGTATTCCCTGAGCCGCCTCCTTCCTTCTCCTCATGCCTCATCCCACCTACATACACCATGGTAATATTTTTTTCTCTTGGAAAGGAGTGGGATTGGGGGTCATTTTGCTGATGTTCAGACAGGCAGGATACAGTCACTCAAACTGTCACAAGTCCTGATTAATGATTTTTCTCCCGCAGGGCTTCTTCCCATCACTCACTTATTCATCCAGCATGCTAACCATTTTGCACAAACCTCCTTTTATTTGTCCACCATTCATCCTGAGGTCAAACTGTCCATCCATCCATCCATCCTGCCAGAAGGGCACACATATCTAGAACACTTAATACTCCACCCCATCCATTCACTGAAATATGACTTTAAATTATTTGCTAACCATTTTTTCATATGGCTAAATTTGTTTTTACTTTTACCTTAACAAGTAAATGCAACAGAAAGGTAAATGAGCAAACTTTCATCATATATAGAATGAAAGTTTCACTGACAAAATGATCAAACTATCAATCTCATCCACAGAAGGTTGCAAGGGCAGCTTTGAAGGTCACCAAAGTGGGTGCTACACTGGTTCACAACCAACACCAAGCAAAAAGAAAGTATTGGTTCACACTCTGTTCTACTATGCTGATCCCAAAACTCTGCGGGGCTAGATGCGAGATCCCCCTACATTAGCAACAAGGGACTTTATCTGGCTCGATACTCTTGATATGAATCAGGAAGAAATTTTAACTGTAGTTCTTCTACTAACCACTTGGGTCTGGATCCAAACCTACAGTTCTTATACTGACCACTAGGGTCTGGATCCAACAGTGAATTGATCTCCATTAACCTCCATGTTAAAATGTCCAACTTTACAGCAGATATAAACATCCTAACAGTTTGGTACAAGAAACAGTTTTAGTGTCCACATTTACAGTTCACATCCATAACTGTGGGAATTTTTATGAACGTCATTAGGATTAAATCATTTGATGTTAAATGCTGCAAACACTCCAGACCCACTTCTGTCAGTCCGTCTGAAGCCTTTAGCCCACTTTAATCATCTGCCAAAGATCTCACACTCCACATGATGACCAATGGGGAAAATTAATGGTCTCCCTCATTTCTCCTGCTCTACTTCCTTGACCCCTCCTCCTCAACTCATTTTCAGTTGAGGTCTTTTTCAGATCATTAGGTGGTCTTGAAGAACTCATTTTTGCACACATAAATAACTTTCAGTTGTCATGGATACTTATCATGACAAGCATTAAATTTATCTGGAATTACCACAAGCTGTCACTAGAGCAATGGAATCCAATTATAAGATGAAAGAAAAATATCATTCCAGAAGAAATGATACATGGATTTTTTACTTCTACTGTCGAGTCTACTCACTACCCAGGGTATCAGTGTTCTTCTACCCATCAGCCATTCATGACCATGAATGGAGTTACTCCTTCATGTCTCACTCAAGTCAGCAGACCCCACACCCCATCAAGATCCTTCATGATGGTGGTCACCAACAACAACAACAACAATGTTTCCTATCCTCCTGTTGTTTTCTTTCACAGTCTTTAAATGTCAGGACTAAAACACATGGATCTTAAGGTAACACAAAAGGAAGAGGATTAAAGCAACAGTGAATACATTGTAGGAGTGGTGTAGAGAAATAAAGGAGATGCTAATTCTGACTGACACACGGGGAGATGCATAAAGAAAGAAAAAGAATGAGCACATAGTCTTGTAGAACACAGAGATGTAGAGTGTGCAAGGTTTTAGAGACGGAGCAGTGGAGAGACAGATGAGGGCTCAGACGGAGCTGACAGGTGTAATTGGAATCTAAATAGCCGATAGTAACGCTGACTGACAGCAGCTTAAACCTCACCAGCGTTGCTCCTCCTGCTCAGCCTCCCTGACTCCCCAGTACACAACAGTCCTGCTCTGTGAGAGCAGCAAAAGAAGAAGAGAAGTCTCACACTTGCTCTAGGCTTTGACCCTTGTACATCTCTGCTTCACCCTCTGACCTCATATTTGCATCTCAACTGGTATCAGTGGCAGAAAACATGCTTTTGTACAAAATTCTAACTGATTATCTCAAGCAAAGACAAGAGTTTTCAAAACAAGATGTTTACTGACTATAAAATCACCAAAAAACTTATTTTATGGAGGCAATCAGAGACGTACTGATGATCAATTCATCAAGATCTGGTTGCTACTCCCCTCTTAAGTCCTACTGAACCAGGAAGGGGATACTTGTTATTGCCAACATTTTGTTCTTTTTGGCTTAATTTTTGTGAAATAAATAATTGCAAAGTGAATGTTGTATATCTCTAAAAAAAATATCTAATCCTTATTTTACTGGTCAGTGTAAAGTTACACACAGCTGTGAAACCGTGTGCAGCTACTAAAAGAAAAAGATCACCAATATGAAAAAAAAGGCAAAAAAAAAAAAAAAGGATAAAATGAGTTTCCTCTGCAGCTGTCTTGAGAGTTATTCAGTCTGAGAGAAACTCAGAGCAGAGTAGGTGTTCCTTAACATTGAAATTTGCCAGATGAAGTGCTTGAACATTCTTGACGTTTTCCTTGGACATGTCCAGTCTGTATGAGACCCTGAGGCAGATCCAGGACCTGCGTCACATTTACTCCTGAGAAGATTGACAACTGTCTTGAATGTTTTCTGCTTGTGGGTAATCTCTCACTGCAGAACTTTGAATTTCAATTTCTTCATAAATGCTTTTATCACCTTCTTCCAGATTAATATGCAGCAACAGTTGCTTCTCTAAGATCAGCTGATGTCTTTCCATCATGCCCAAATATCTGCATTATAGAGGTCTGCACACCTGCTGATTATGGATTCATCACGATAGATAGATTCTTTATTGTCATTATATCAAGGAACATTTACAAAGTAATTTGGTGCTCAACTCATGATGACTCATCATGAGCAGATGACTAGGAGCGCTTGGCTGCAACTTCAATCCTATAGAAGTAGTAAGGGCTCCTTAGTATTGCCTACATATTTTTTGTTTCTTGTTTTAATCTTTTTGGCTTCTTTTTTATTAAATAAATAATGATAATAAGGATTCATCTGAGATTGTACTTGTCTAAAACCAAGAATTTCCCTTGAAAGTTACAAGTCTCACAAAAACATTACCAGAAAATGAAGTAAAAACACATTAACCAACCAAAACGTGGGTGTATGAAAGCTGGTAAGTTGCTGGTGCTCTGTTAGTGGGGTAGTAGAGGAAGACTGTTGCCATGGAGACAACTGTAACACACATGCACACACATATGCCACATGCACAGACACCATTGGATCTAATTAACCGGAGAGCTGACAATGAGATGCTAACCCCAGTAATGGCTAGATGCACAAGGAACAGACGGTTTGGAAATGGAAAAGCATCATCTTGTTGATCCACCTCCTGCTCTTCTCCTCATCCACAGCTCTCTGATTGCTTCTCGTTCACCACCATCATTGCAGGCTCTCCACTGTTGTAAACATAGATGTTATGAAACCCTTTTAAAAAGACTTAAGAGCCAGAGTGTTGTTTGAGGATGTGCAGCAGCGTACGTCAGCACCACAGGCTTCGCTTTCTGAGGGCTCACTGGAAGCAGCTTTAGTACATTAGCAGATCTGTAAGGCCCATTAGCATCTACGAGGCAGAAGAAAACATGGTACTTGAAAAATAATACAGATTTTGTGACTGTGCTGTTTACCTGATAAGCTTTGGAAGTGAAAACCAAAAATAAGCACGAGATCCTTGGAAACATCTAAACACTGATGGGAATTAAAAATGTTCATCAGTCCATCCTTTACCTGACATCCATGTCAACTTATGACATTAGTGATTTTTTTAAATTTCTCTTTTCATAATTTAAGACTTTCATCAGGACTATTCAACAATAATTTGTTTAGCATTATTATATTGATTGACAAAAATAAAAGAAAAAAACACTTGTCCTTATACTGAAGCCATTAACAGCCTATTTCTGTAGGAGCTCTATTTTGTGCATCTGTATTATTGATAAAAGTGGTGTTTCCATTAAAACAGAAGCAACAGCACATTCAGAGTAAACAGTTATATTAAACGTATAACTGGACTCAAAAACATAATTTTAATTTTGATTGTGTACCAAAAGGATTTTAAAAGGACTGTTATTACAGGAATGACCTTCCCACATTGTCATAAACGTGTCCAGTAATGTTACATAAACTACTATCAATAGAAGTACAAGGAGGAGCATGCATGGTCTCCGCTCGTCTATTTAGTATATTTTGTCATAAATATTTCAGTATTGATCCAGTTTATGTAAGGAGTGCCCATGAATGCTCCTCCTTCATCTGTCAACCCTCTGGGCCGACAGTACCAGTGTTTACACTGCAAACTTATATATTCTTTTCTCAAAACCTCTCTGATTGACCTTGTTCCCTGATGAAACTTTATACTCTCTACTATCTAATAACAGATCTAAGGTTGATTGAACTCCACAACATTCTTTTAAAGGAGACATAAATGGAATTCTCCCAAGTAGCATACATCATACAATTAACATGATAATCATGTTAATTTATTCATTTAGCTCAAACCACAATGTCCAAATATTACAAGATTAGTGGGCATGTTGCTTGTGTACACTGAAAACTACTCCTCAACTCTGGAATACGTTGGTAAAATACCCCTTGAAATGTTCTGGTTTTCTGATGTGATCAGATCTTCATCTTAGTCAAAATAACAGACAAACACAATGTTTGTGAGCCGATAACAAACTATTCAAATATATTGCGTCCTTATTTAACACGTCATTAAACAGTCCCATTGCTCAACTCCCATTGCTTGAAGAAAAAGTAAGTGAGCCCCTGCCGTTAAAAGCTGGTTGAAACTCCTTCAGCAGAAGTGACTTCAGCAAGATCTTCCAGTATCTCTGGATCAGGGGTGCTTGACATTCAGGAGGAATTCTGAACTACTCTTCTTTCCACTTCTGCTTCATCTCTGACACGTTTTTAGGATCAATCCTCGTAGTGTTGCATGTTCCAAAGATGCATTGCACTGAACTGTCTTCATATGGTAGACTCATGAACAGAGATGTTTCCAGTTCTCCTGATGTCTTCAAGCCTTTAGATGTTCTTCATGAGTTCTATTTGAACTCAATGTGGTTTCTGTGGTCTGTCTTTAGAGTCATCTTGATTGGAGGTCCACCTCTAGGAAGAGGAGCTACAGAACGAAACTGTGTCAATATATGTACAATTTGTCTAACTGTGGGCTAAATGATCTTTATACACTTTTGAGATGACTTTGAATCTTTTTCCGTCTTTATGTGGATTATTTACTCCTAATCAATTGTCTTCAGAGATCTCCTTTTTGTGATTTACATCAGCAGATATTTCTTAAAAACAGAAAACTTCAGATGTTTACTTCCTTTTAACAGTGACACTAGCTCACACTTGTTTCACTAATTGGACTCCAGGTGTGCAAATTACTGACTCCAACTGGCTTTAGTTGAAGTATTTATTCTATGGCTTTACTTACTCTTTTATTAGCCCTCTAAATGTTTACTTTGGTGCTAGGTGTAGTGAAGACAGAATTGAGCCAGAGTTGTTTACTGGTTGATCTATATTCATACCCTCACCCATCATCACGAACTGAGGGTAGTGACTGAAAGAACCAAATTGCAGAGACAAGCAGCTTAAATAGTTTCCTCTGCAAGGTGGCTGGACTCTCCCTTAGAAATAGGAAGAGAAGTTCTGTCATCTGGGAGACAATCAGACTAGAATGACTGATCCTCAACATCAAGAGGAGTTGGAAAGGTGTTCATATGGTTGGGAGGACTCCTGCACATCTTTTTAGGGAGGTGTTTTGGACGTATCCATCCAGGAGAAGGCCCTTAGGCAGACCCAGGGAAAGCTGGAGAGATTACATCCCTAGGATGGCCGGGAAATGCTTTGTTATTCCCTTGAAGAGTTTGAGGAGGTAGCTGGGGAGCAAGAGATCTGGACCTCTCTCCTGCCCCCATTACCTGGATAAATGGAAGTTCTTGGATGGAGGTATAGATGGATAAATGTCTGAAACAGGCACATATATAAAGACAACTGAAGACGTAAACTGTAACTAACAAAAATCTGGAAAAATCAGCAAATCTAAATCGAATTAAAGGTTGTTTTTTAAATGTCTTAAATTTCAATCAACATCAGATTCCAAAGCTGATGTTAGATGGAGAAACAGGGCCCAGCTTTTGTGCTACATCATTTAAAGGTTCACGACTCTGGGTGGCACTTTATGCACTAAACATTTTTGTCCATATTACAGATTTAATCATGTCGTAGAACACATGGAGATTTAATCTGCTCATAATTGTTTCATAGTGTATTTTTCCACTTCCAACCAATCCTATTTCCACTTAGATGACATCATACATTTTAATGCCATTCATAACAGGATTTATTTATGACTTTTTTTTTTTTTTCATCATGGCTGCCAGGTGTTGGTGTTACCCCGTCAGAGCCATGGCTGTTTGGCTCATTCTTGGACCCTCCATTTCACAAGTGTTTTCAGAGCTGAACCCGTCTGGGGTGGTGAGGGGGGTGAAGTGGGAGTAGGGGCTCTGTTATGAATTATGTTGTCTAAACTGCCTCACCTCTGACATTTTCTTTCTTTAATCCTCACAAAGAAAAGTACCATCGCTGATTTTCTTGGAACAGTCTTCATACAGTAATAACCATAATTAACATGCCATTGTTGGTTATTTGGGTTTCATTGCCATGGCAACTGAATCACCTAAGCCTGCTGAAAGAGGCGGTCCTTCAGACCCCTAAGCTGCTGCACAGTAGTCTGTGTGAAGTGGAGCGAGAATAATGCGCGAATGATGGAGGAGAGTGACTGACAGATGTGAGCAGAAAGAGGTAAAAATGGAGAGAAATTGGAAAAAAAGGGAGGGAATAGTAAAGATTAAAACAGGGACTAAGGATATGTTGGTAATACTGAACTCAATGGGATTAAAAAACAAATAAAGATGCTGCTTGTAGGGTTGGACCAGAGTGTTATGGTATAGCTTCAATAATATGGTGCTCTGACCAAGGACATAAACTATGAACAATACAATATGTCAACCAGTTTTAAACTTTTACAACATACAGACTTTACTTGCAGCCAGTAAGATGAAGAGTGATGTCAGTGAAATGGGAAACAGGTTGATAATAATGATAATAATGACCAGGAGCCACCAGGACTGAGGTGCTAACAGAAGAGCATTTACAGATGCTCTCTGTAAAACTGGTTGTGTCAGAAACCATGATAATAACCAGCCATTTCTCAGAAATTGCAGAGTTCATGTCAGTTGTGCGGCACAGGGAAATCAAGGCCGAACTTCATCAGTGAGCAGACTCACCTGTCCCTGACCAACCTCTTTCCCTAATAAGGCTTCTGTGGCCTTGCCAAAGTCACACCTAGCCAAGCTTCAAGCAAGCATCTTTCAGCCACTCCAGAATATCTCCAAGGGTTTCCAGATGTTCCAACCATGTAATCACATATGCAAAGATGTCATCAAGGTACACTTCACAGTTTTTTACTGCAAGAGAGGACGTCTTCGTGAGATGTTGGAAAGTCACAGGTGCATTTTTGAGACCAAACAGCATGACTGTGTAACTCAGGTGAAAAATCTATATTAAAAAAAAGAGCTAAATTCCTATTTAAGTAAGTCATGAAATAAAAAAAAAACAATTCAATTGCGATGAAGATAAATAAATAGGAAGTTGTTTGGGAGGGGATGGGTAGGAGACCTGCTATCAGCCAATTAGGGAGAAGCTCAGACTACTGACCTGCGCAGAACGGAGAGTTCATTTGACCTTGAGCTGCTGGAAGGAGAGAGAGCGAACCTTGCCTCGAGAACGACACC
>JAOWBL010066026.1:0-21207 GCA_028564865.1 Zenarchopterus dispar
ATAGTTGTAATCAACAGCACGTGAAATAAAGTTCTGATACCTAAACTACACATAAGCAAACGACTAACTAAACATGCTACAGAAATGTCAGTCTATATACATGAGTCTGAGTCTGAGTCTGTGTGTGTATGTGTGTGTGTGGCAGTATGGCTGCGATGGCACGTGATGTAAACAAACAAGATGGTGGACCAAATCACGTTGACGAAGTCTCGTGTTTCAAAATGGCGGACGACGTCACGTAGTGACGTAGTCTCGCATGTTGGAAGATGGTGGACGAGAGTCCACCGCGTGTTTAAGGACAAAGAAAATCGGCGGCCTTATGGCCGAGATAAGTATGTACGTATGACAGTAGACAGAGAAAAAAGTATGACAGTTTGCGTGATTTCTTACTACCTGTGCCCTGATTGCTCCGCTGCTTCCCACACAGGAGCGAGAGCGTGAAGCAGGCTTCACCACACTCGCGCTGAGCTTCAAACCGGTACACAGCGGTGCAAACGGGGGGATGGTAAGAAAACACGCCCAATAGCCCTGTTGGAGGCTGGCCACAAATCCCATACAAACTTAAACACTGAAAGCAACACTCTTCAGCGGACTGCTTAGGTGAATGCTAGCAAATTAAAACCACAGAGAACAAAATCAATAAGCACGTCAACAAACTTAAAGATCTAAACTATCTCTGCCCAGACACAAGCCTCTTACTTGGGTTGCAATGGAATTGGTCGGTGTCCTCCTGGGTTTAAGAAAAGTCCAGTGATCCTGGTCACGAGCCGATTGCTCGTTGAGTATTACGCTCCACCGGTGATCTGGGTGTGAGCGGCTCTTTTGCCCGTCTCCCTCTCGCCCACTCCTTGTCTTTGGGAAGTGAGGGTATGTAGTGTCGGTACAACAGCTGGACTCTTTCGTCTCCGGGTCGGTCTGAAGGTATTCATGTCGTCGGGGCCTGCACGGACCCCTCCTTCGGCTTGTCTAGGCTCAGAACGTTCGCGGGTGCTCGCTGCATCTGCGCTGGACTGCCATATCCTAGCAACTGGATACCTTTTTCAGACACGGTGCTGGAGAAACAGGCCCTTTTGCTGGTCGCTCGTCACACTAAGGTTGGATCTGTGGCCTCCACAGCTCCGATGATCAGGAGAGATCAGCTGCAAAAGAGAGAGAAAGATGCAAAAGAGGGAGAAGAGAGTGAGGGTACAGCCGTCCTGTCCTCTTTCAGTGATCGTCTGAGCCCGTCCGTGTTGTCCTGTTGCGCACGGATCATCTGCTCCGGTCGTTGGGGCTGCGGAGCATCTACGGATCACTTTGATTGGTGCGGGTAGGCGAAGAATGCTGGTTCTTAGTAGCCAGCGGGGTCTCACAGACAGCTGGATGGAAGGCTCTTTGGCTGATGGCTGGAGTTGGGTGGCGGAGGCCTTAGGAGGCTTTAGCTACGTTTAGCTTTTTGCGTGAGACCATGCGGCTATGGCTGGGTTTCGGCCTTCTTGGTCTCAACACAATGACTGTGGCCCAACACTGTATCTTTACCAGAGCAAACAAAATCGTTTCAGCTTATGAAGCCGGACTGTTGAATAATGTGAATGCTGTATTTGTATAGCAAAACCATGAGGACAATGGGACATGGAGCTCTACAAAGATTTTTGTTGATCTTAGTAATCCTAGGGAAAAATTTATTTTACAAAAATTCTTTAGGGACGCTAGTGTTAAATATGAACTTTATTTCTCACAGTATCATAAACTGTAACCCACTGGAATGCGCCTGTGTCCATGTTAAAGCTCTATTCCCTTCTAAAAGTTTGCAGTGGAGGAGGAAGTTTGATTTGCCAACAGTCAACAGGGTGGCATACAACAAACTAACACATATTGTATGTGTAATATGGAGTTTATGGGTTTGAAGGAAAGCCAGCAAATGTACAAGGTAAGTAAAAATGTTAAAAGGGTTATCACCTCAAAGTGTGGGAGGAATAAAGTATATACTGTGTCAGTAACTATATTATTTGTGTGTATATGTTAGTTGTTGCAGCTCTTGGAGCTTGAAGAGTGTATGTGCAAATTTATACTTCTAAGGCTGGTCTCAAGTTACTGGCTGTGCACTCTCAGTGTATCTGTCTTAGTAGCACTACTGTGGCAGCCACAGCCACCTTTCACCTCCACAGGAAATGATTGATTGCCTATTCCCACTGAGTGCAGATGGCCATGGTCTACATTTGGAATATGGCCTTGTCAGTTGGAAAGCATCACTCTCAAAATGTGAAATGAGCATAGGGTCGGTGAAGCAACAAAGGAGCTCTACATTAAATAATAGCAAGGGATAGAACTGACCTTGTGACTTCTTCGTAACAAGATAAACCCTTAAGCCAGAGTTACCTTTCTTTTTAATCACCAGCTGAAAGACAGACATACACACACACACACACACACACAATGAGTGGTCTGCCTAGCGTGGCATGAAGTATAGCAACATTCTAGAAAATATGTTCCTTAAATTTTCACCTATGCTCTTAATGACTTGGAAGAAAAATAGAGTTTTTGAGGTTGTGAATTGTTTCCACAGTTCCCAATTGGCTAGAGTATAGAGTTTATTAATGTTGCTACAGAGCACTCTGCATGATATTTGAATTCCTATTACATGACAAAATGTAGTAAAACCGAAAAAGCAGATGAATATTTCTTTCTTTGATTATGCTAGTTGCAGAGTTGTCTAGTCATATTTTTTCACCAAATTAACAAGCATCAGAGAACTGCAATGCCATTGTTTTCCTGTTTTCTTTCTCATTTATTGGTCTTTTCCTGTATCTAGAAGTGTCCTGTAGTGTCATATTTTGGGTTGGCATTTTTCCAAAAACAGGACAATTTAAAAATATTACGATCCTAAAATTTCTGTACCTTATTTGTGATATTCTTCTGTTTTCAACAGGTGGACAAACATATTTGCAACACATTATCTTCTGAAGCTCAACTGGTATTGATGCTGTTTATGCATCTGCTTTACTCAGTGTTTAATCTGTTTCATTGCCCAATATTAACACTCAGCATTAATATTCTTACTATGTATAAAGCTATGTGTGTATGATGTCTGTCGGCACACTTGGAAAAAGGATGATATTCAAATCTTTTTTTTTTTTCTTTTTTGTAAATTTCAGGAAATTTACAAAAAAATTTGCAAAAACATGGAGGAAGGTGAATTGACATTTGGGAGTGGCAGTGAGCTTGGTAGGTGAGCTGTCTAAAGGTCTGAAGGCATCTGAGAATAAATGGAATAATTGGAATGACTCATGCAGAGGGGTGAATGTAAGCACACACACTGTGGAGATTACCTTCCTGAATTACCTCCCAGGTTTTTTTTTTCATTTGTTCTGCTATCACTGGTAGTATTATGTAGTGCTTATGCTTTGAAATTTTCTTTTTAATTGAAACAATTATAGAAAATCTGTGTATACTGGGACTGTCAAGTGGCCAAATCCCATGTCTTTATAGGTTAGCTGTGGGTAATACAAAAAAACAAACAAAAAAAAAAACACTTTCTGAGCAACAAACATATTCACAAACACAATCCATGAATTGGCTCATTGTAAACCAGCCTAATAAACCCAACAGTTTCCATCTTTCCATCACTTAAAGAAACGTAAAATAGCTGATCTTGCTACCTAATTACTTTGAAAGTAAATGACCTAGTGGAGCATAAAATTCATGTTCACAGCTTTGGTCCATGCTTTTGTTTAGAATTGCCCTAATTAGTTTTCAATTGATCTAATGTCTAATGGACTCGTGACCCGTCTAGGGAGTACTCCAAGTCTTGATAGATGACAGCTAAAATAAGATGACACAAGTATCAAAGAAATGGATGAAATTTACTTTGATTTAAAAGAAAAATATCTTGTAATGGGAGTGAATGAAATACTTTTTATAGATAGCATAAATACTTGGCCCATATCCCTGTTTAACACTATTAACAAAATCAAAAAATAAGACCAAATAAGATGCTGATGAGGAACATCTATCATAACTGCATCCCATTCCTTGGCCCCTCTTGTTATTAGAAGCTTATGCCAAACAACTGCAAGGACATATGCAAATTGCTGTGGCTAACGGGAGATAAGTCTTTGGCACTGACAGATGCTTCAGACAGACACGCACCGTAAAACATTTTGCCTCATGGAGGCAAAGCTGTAGGCATTAGTGTTAAGATTTGGTGGCTTTTAACTGGCTAGTGAGATTCTGACAACTTGACTGTGCAATGATTGGGGTGGAAAAGTGGAGTATGAACTGTCATACATCAAACTGAACCATGTTGAACTGGAGGCAAGACAAACAGACAGGACGACATTAAAATGCCATTGACCTGGTGTTAATGATATATTTAAGCCTACTATTGTGCTGTCATGTTATCCAAAAGAAGATTATTCCTCTACACTGGATACCTGGCGTACTATTTTAAGAATTTAAAGGTAATCTGAAATTAAATGGCTCAATACGTCTCAATTAAACCTTCACTACATTTATAAATTAACACAGTACAAGCAAATCCCCAGTGTAATGTGTAATTTTTACTATTTTTAAAATTTTCTTCTACTTTATTTACACTCTCCACCTTTCAGTATATTCTTATTGAAATATTATATATGTTTACTCCCATGTATTACACTTCAGCTGTGTTGTATTCCTCACCCCCCACGCCCCCCACCCTCCACCCCCCCTTCCCTGTTTTTCTAGTTTAGATTGAATATATTTTGGCTTAGCATTTCATTTTAACATTATACCATTATGGTGTGACAAAATGCCTCAAATGCATGGTACCACACTTATTTGCATCTCATTTTATGTCCATTCAGGAAATTGCGATGATTCAACGTTTTCTTTCTGTAATTGAATTTCATTGAATGAAAAAAGGTGCACAGCCGTGTTGTGAATATTTAGTGCATGTGGCAGTGTTAATGTGTGTGTAGCCAGGCTTCTGTTTATCTTATTAGTTGTTTTTTGTTTGTTTTTTTGCATGGTGTCTACCTTTTAACAGCTGGGCTCCAAACAGCAAAGCTGTATATGAATCTATTGTGTTTCTACCTTTTTTCCCTGTTTAACTTCTTTTTCCTCTTTCTTCTTCCACCTGAAATGTGGCGTGCTGATTGGGGACAGTTTTCTCATTCTTAAAAGCAGGTTTTGCATCTGTACTTCAAGGACTGTGAAGCCATCACTGGGTCCAGCTTGGATCCTTTTGAACTCTGGAACCACATGGCCACTTTTCAAAACTGATGAACCATAAAGTGAGTGTAGAGTGAATAAAGCAGTCTGTGAAGTTCATTTCAGCCATATTAGAGTTTCCACCACATGTGATTTTTTTTTCCGCACTTTATTTATTTATTTTTGAAGTGTTCAACAAAAATCCCAGCAGGACTTTTATCTGTCAAAACCACACTTGGTTCATGTTTTGTCTCGGAATAAAAAATGTTTTGCTGTCACGAACCCCAAAAGAGAGCTGCAGTTTGGAAGAAAAATTGTTTTTGCCTAATAAAAGGCAGAATTGTTGGCCTTAACTAATTATTGTGTCTGCTAATGCTTTGGGAAGCACCAATCGGAGACATTCTAAAAGGTAGACTCAAGACCGATTTATGGTTTTATGCAGCAACTATGTACATAACCTACATAAATGCCCTATATTGTAACTGTCATTTGTGTTGCTCTTTAATTACACCACCAGATGCTTAGTGACAGTTTGGGTTGATTTTTGGTGGCACTGTGACTTCCATAGCTGAGCTCCCTTTTGTCTACTTCCTTTATGTTTCTCAAACATAACAAAAATTACTGTTGCAACACAATATATGATATGCTTTATTTGCTCTTTTGATGACAACGCAGTGTTCCATCTTTGTATCTGGCTTGAAAACAACAAAGAAGAATTAGCACTAGAGGGAAATATGTTAAAGGAAATACAGTTCTACCAGGTTGATCAATCACATTTGGTCCATTTCACTATGGCAGAGTGTTCCCTATTATGGTGGAAATACATTGTTTATTTAATGTATAAGCTCCCTCCACTGACATGAACAAATATTGAACAAAACATAAATAGAAAGGCAGTTATCTTCCTGAGTCTGGCTGTGTTTAAAGTGACTTAGGTTAAAAAGTTAAGTTAGGTTAGGTTTTAAAGTTAAATGGGAGATTTTCTTTTCCATTCAGTTCTTTGTGCATTCTCACGACAGGCTACTGAACATTCCTACTTTTTATGAATTTGCATGATGTGAAATTAGTTATGATGATGTGAAATAAATTGGATTGAAAGTAATTACATTCTAAATGTGTTATAATGATTGAATTAATATTAGCTTTTTTACCTTTTGTGTAAAATTTCTTGAGGTGACTTTTGTTGTGAATTGGCAAATAAACTCAATTGATGCCAGCGATTTTCTTTCATTTATGATAGTTTGTTTTTCCTAACTGTTCATCCATCCATCTGCCATCTGTGTGTCTCTCATATGTAATTAAAAGGCATGTCACTGAGATCATTGATCTTCAAGGTAAAGATTTTAGCAGAGAAAAAGGGATTGTACAGTGGTTTCCAGAGGTACGGATTTCTTATATGCTTTAGGCCATAACATCAACGCAATCTGGAAATGAATCAAATAAATTTATTTGATTTACTGTCCTGCTCTGTAAGTCTTCTGGACTTGAAGGGATTTTTTAAAAAGCCACTGGCAGAGTTGGGGAGGAAGAGGCAGGTTTGTGTTTGCTTGCAGTCAGATAAAATTGTGGCTTTGCATGCCTTTTTAGCCTGAGAAAAATCAAAGAAATATTTTTGCTGTAGTGTAAATAGATGCAAAGTTCAGCATCATATGACTGAAAAGTAAATGGACTAGGACTGAACCATGGAAACCTTATTTAACCCCTGCTTCCCTGAAGCAGTAGGCCTCCATAACTATCAGTGCAGCAACTGCGTTTCACTTTTTGTTTAGTTGCCATTACACATGTATTTTAAAAACTAATTTCATATTGTCTCAGGACATTCCTTATCATGTGCAGTTATTCTGTATTAAATAGCGCCCAGGTCTTTGCAACCATCATCTAGTAATTGATTCTTTGGAAAGTCCATGTTTGAACTTTGTTTCTTTTCTGTTTGGGATTTATATCTAATAATCTCATTATTTAAACCACAAATCAGTTCACTTATGCTACTGTTAGATTTAAAAATGAAACTTATTGATAGCTGTTTTTTAATCATCTAACCTTTTCTGAACTTGTACATGGATGATCACTTTTATTGCACATTCCATATGTGTGTAAAGTACCAATCATCTATTCAGTATTGGGTTGGTAAAATTTTTGATGAGATATAATTTGAACACATTTGTCAGTAAAGGAATTTAGATTCTATTCAAGATTATGCTGTCTCCAACTTAGTGGATAGCTTGGCTTGTTTTAGGTCAGGGCTGTACTTTTGGTTAAAACCATGAATCACTGTCAGATTGTATCAAGAGTGAATGGCACATATCCAAAACTCATTTCCTTGACAATGTAACACCATGCTGCTAAAGTGACAGACAGACCACTCTCTCTAAGAATCTTTGGCTTTAGCCTGGGGAATGAAAATGTGCTAAACACAGTGAAAACCAATCTCGCTTTTCATAATCATTCCTGGGATTTTCTTCAGTCCACAAATGCAGGAGTGACATTAAGCCCTATAGCAGCAGGACTGGTCCTTAGTTAGATTTCCCCCCTATCATAGCCCACCCCACTGCAGTAATTCGGAAGGCCACTCATCCTTTGCTATCTCCCCCATGACACATACAGCCCAGCTCCCGCCACTGAAATGAACAAATGACTGACGGAGGGAGCATGGAAATTAGCATATTCTACATATTTCCAAATCCACTCTTTAACACATACACACACGCACAACACAGTACTTAAATCTTATTTAAAGCCTAGATTTAATGCCCACATAGCTAAATACAAAGGAAAGAATGAAGCACAAGAGGCTTAGCTCAACCTGCACTGTAATGGGCCTTACTTCTTCATATTAGAAAAAGAAAGATGACTAATGGCATAACAATTGAGTTCGTCTAGAAGTTAAATTGTAGAGCTCAACTTAAAAGAAAAAATATTGATGGTACAGTTGATTTCTGTTCTTGAATAAATTCTTCATTTCTGTATTCAGGGAGCATAAAAATATCATTGTTGTAGTAAAGAGATTTCTCACAAGTATACTTTTTATTATTATTTGACACATTTCCTAAGGACAGTTATTGATGTTCTTGTTTTATATTTTGTTGTCTTCCAAAAACAGGAAGCATATTTCACTGTTGTTGACCAACAGTCTTGTGAGTACAAAAAAAAAAAAAAAGTTCAACTGAATAAATTGAAAAGACTGTCTAATTTCAAACTTGGTTTGGGGTTTGGATTACAATCAGGTTAAGATCAAGCATTCAACTATGGGAAATACAAATGATTTATTTTAGTAGCAAGTTGACACAAATTAAGTTAAAATTGCATGTAAAATAGTTTCATATTTGTTTTCTGTATCATAAGCAAAACATATTCTAGCGTTCATTAGGATTCAGATTTGGACAGATGTCAGAAAACTGATAGATGGCTGGATGGACAGATGGCTTACATGCAGTATAGAATTCAAATCCAAGCTTCTATTTGTCTATCTTGATAATGTTAGTAGATCTCATTCTGATTCATGTTTTTCTAGCTAAAAGGAGTTTTTTTTTTCTCTTTTTAAGACTGACAATAATAAAGTTTTTCATTAGAGTGGGAAGGTTATGACTCTCCCACTTTAATGGAGAAGGTCTTACATATTATAGGGTTAATATTGATTTGCACCTAAATATTAACCCTATAATGCCTGATGTATTGTATTTGATATGTGAATTTCAGAGACCTCTGAACCATCTAATAATAATAATAATAATAATAATAATAATAATAATAATAATAAATGGATGGATTGATGGACTAAAATAAATAGATCAAAAATATATCTGAAAATAAGGACAAAATTGGGTTCATTTTTAATTTTAATATGTAATATGTGTGAAATAAAAATGAGTTGAAATAGGATTTTTTCTGTATCATTACATTTATTTATGTCAGACTTTGGATTAACATGATATGATTTTGACATAACTGAGGATATGGAGGATTGATGTGTTTCACTGTTGATATTTTGATGAAGATGTACTTTGATGGCCGCCTGTCAGCCGTTACTGATGAAGGTCCTCTGAAAGAAAGAAACACACACTGGGTTTGCTTACATTAGTAATTACTATTTATAATGACAGAATGTCTGAAACAATTAACTAGACAATTGGTATTTACATATTTGTTTGTCTAATGCTGTGAAAATTTAACATCAAGAGATTTTGTGCAGCTATGCATCATCCTGTCAAAGACCAGTGTTCAACATATTTTCTTATTTCATTCACCAAAATGTTGCTGAGGTTCACCAAATCAAAGGGGAAAGGATTGGAAAAGATTTTACTTAATATTAATCTTAATTATGTCAACTTTTTAAAATTACATACCCACTTACAGCAATCAAAAAAGCAGCACTTCGCTCTCTGTGTTCAAATGAGATTATTAAATTGAGTCAAATAACCGTCCTCCACAAATCCTCTTCTTCTAAACGGGCCTGAATACAATGTCAAGCAAAAGCCCATTGGACGCACTTCTTTTGTCGGTGCAGGCCAGTGCACTTTGTTTTTTTTTTTGGTTTTTTTTTTGGTTGTTGTTTTTTTTTCATCCTTCATATCTGTACCCTTTTGCAAATTCTCTTGTTTGAGTCTACTCTGTGCTTCTGTTTTTTCCTCCCTCTCTCTGTGCAGCTCAAGAGTTAATTATGTGCAGCTTTTAGCATATAATGACAAGAAAGCAGCAACAGGCAATGCTTTCCGCTGACTTGCTTTTCTGTAAAGTAAGTAGCAGGAAAATGCTTTTCGGGCTGGCAGGGATAATCCCTGCTACTACCAAAGCTAAAGAATAGTATTTTTGCTTGTTGGACTTCACACTAAGGAAGTGTGGGTTTGCATATCTGGTACATTTAGTAGAGAAAAACAGTACAATTGCATCGTCAAAAACTCAGAAGTAGCTGCTGAAGGAGAGTGCAAGCTTCACACTATTATGTTTTTATTTTTAAATCTTAGTATGATATAATCTGGATTACCTGCTGGGTGTTTTTCATTTCCCAATCTCTTTGGATAACCATCCCTGCTTGAGAACTACTAGATAATCAGTACTTCTGGCAATGTTTTCTGCAATTACAAAACCCTTAAATCCTATATTTTATTTTTATTTATTGTAATTAATTCAGTGCTAATGACTCATAACATGGCACAATATGTGTCAGATTTATGACACACATAACCGTTTTGCTACCTTTACTGTATTTTATTATTATTATTATTATTTTTAGATTTGCCTTTCTTCTTGTATTCTCTCCACTACCATTTCTTTGTCTTGTCTTGCTTGTATAAAGGCCTGAAAGGAGCCAGACTTGAGCATTATGGACTGCCACACACAAACTCACAATGTATAGTACAGTGGCTAGAAATCTTTCTGACTTCATCCAAAAATGCTCTAAGCAAGGATAATAGCACAAGATTTGGGTGTCTACAGCTTACAGAGCAGAGTTCCTTGATTTATCCTTTTTTTCCACATTTCAAGCATCATAAAGAAATTTTTGCAGTGTTGCAGACTGTGTCCCAACAAGGGTAAAGGCTAAGTCACTTCAATGATACTGTCCAAAATGCAGTACTTCATATTGCTGCTTGATCACTCTTGATTTATCTTCAATTGTTACTTTCATTAGTCTCTTAATTGCCTCTGCTATGATGTCTACTGTGATTCTATTAGCTTGTCTCGTCATTTTTTATGTGTAACATGATCTCATAAAGCGATGGGTACTAGGAGATGACCAGCACAGAAGTCCAAAGTTACTTCTGGGTTGTTTTGGCAGATACGAGGAATACGAAACGTGGACACCTGGATGAAACTTCCAAAATGAAATGTAACATTCCTTCAAATAAAAATTTAAACTGATGAGATGAAAAAAAAACTTCATTTGTGGTGCCTTAAATAAGGAATGAGTAGTTCACTGAAGTCACAGTCAGACTCGAGACTAAACGTCAAGTGTGACTTAATTTGAATTCCACATCGAGTGTCACTCTTCATAGATTAAACCTATAAAATTATATGGGAAGTGATGAGCAGCAACCCTCTCACCTGATCCGTAGACTCAGAAGCTAAAGGTAGAAGCTAAAGGTAGAAGCCGGTGGTGATGTTTTTGATCAGTTTAGTGGATGAGTGCCCTTAGGAGATGACAAAACAAGAGCAATATAATCAAGCACAAGATCAAAACAGACTTTTAAGGCAACACCATCTTTATTTCCAGAGGATTCCAGTCATAAATGAGGCTGTTATTTGCAAAACTGATGAACACTGCCTGGATGGGTGACTTTGAGAGTAACTGCTTTATCTGAGAAAATAATAGAAGCAGGTCTCTTTCAAATTTAAAAGGACAGATTCTAGCCTGTAACTGCCTCCATCACCTCATTGCCTGTGGCTCCTCATAAAAATCACTGAAGTCATTGATTAAATTGCAAGCAGGTTAATTCAAGGAGTGACTTCCCCGCTTAGCATAATTTGCTGATTGCACTGGCAAACAAACAATTCACTGATCTCAGTGGTTCTGGACACAGGAAGTAGATTAAATAAAAGAAACCAGCATTGTGTACATGTGTATTACAGCAGTATGCTTGGCAGTGTTGTAGTCTGGTAATAAGTCCTAAACATACTGAGCCTCCTGTTTTCAGGTTGCTTCTACACTCATTATCAAAATGCATCAAATTACAAACTCTCAGAAATGCTTTATCTTGAAATAAACTGCTTTTACTTCTATTGACACATCACAAAGTCATCCCTCTTAGCTTTCCCAGTGACCCTCCTGCTCACCACAACAATGATAATTGCAGTATAGCTACCCACAGATGAAGTCATAGTCAAATATTTATTCTGAACAGCTGTTGAGGCAGTTTCCAAGAAGGAGGTAGGTTAAGGCATGATTACAAGACAAGTATGCTGAGGTGCTGATGTTAGGCTCATCTTTCTCTGACTTTTATGGCCTGCGTGTCTCCTCTTGACCGTATTTGCGAGGCTGCAGTCATTGCTGAGGCAAAAGGGCACACTCCCTCATGGATTTTCATCACTGACCTTGCGCTTTAATTTTGTAAGTTGAAAAGTCCTTTTAGTGCTGATGTAAGACCTTGTGTCTACCAGTGTTTCTCTGACAGTGGCTACATGTGTGCTTATTTGTGTTTGTGGTACTATAAGAAAAAGCATTTGTAGTATTGGAAAACTAATCAATTTTTATGCATGTTTAATATTAGAAACAGTTTCAAGAATACCTCAGTGTCATGGTACCCTGGGTTCTGGATAAATGCATACAATAACAGAGAAAAAACAAAATGAATTCCTAATACATTTTGCACCAATTAATTAACTATGCCATCAAGGTTTTGTTACAGGACAATACATCTTTGTTGCGAAGCACCTGTGCAAATATATGCCCCAAACTAGAAAGTATTATTGCTGTTTTCATGTTTATCATAGACTGCTAGTGCATTTTGGACAGCATCATACTTTGACTAATCTGCTTCTCACAGACAAGCTCTGCCAAATGTTGGGTAACACCTGGTGGCCAGAGGTGTTGCATGTGGACATCTGCTCATAGCTGATTAATCCTCCAGGTAATCTATCATATCATTAACACCATGCATAATACTCCCTCTATTTTTAAAATTATAGTGACAGTAATCATTGTGTGGCATTTGAGAAGAACTACTATCAGCACCAGAGACACAATACACTGTTGACTCACCATTCATCTGACTGATTACATGAAACATGGCAGGCCAAACTGAAATGTGGCTGAAAAGCTTGTATATTTGACATTTTAGACACAAGACCACCAAAGACAAGTATAATCCAGTTACTTTTCTGTAAGTATTGTCTGTCTACATGCTATAATGGGGTTTGATTGTTTTTCTCAGGCATTCTTATTCTTCCACACTTTGTTTTGGCATTTAAAAATGTGAAATCCCAAAATCCGTTTTTCTTCATGTTCAGGGTGATCAGGTATATAATATTTTAACTATCTGATACTGATATGCAGCTGTTCTATGTAATAACAGTTATCAAAATCATTAACAGAAAAAGAGGCATAATAAATGCAATTCTTTTTTGTTTGTATTTGTTGCGATGAATCATGATCGTGAACTTAGTTTTAAATTGATTAAGTTTGTTGTTTTTGTTTAGGATTTTGAAGCACTTCAGTCTCAAAGAAATAATGTGATTATGTGAATAAACTTAACTTTTTATTATACAAAAGACACCTTTTAAACACTGAAAAGTAATGTGGGACTGTGACTGTACACGGAGATATTCTGGATATTTCTGTCATGTAACATGTAGAAGCAAAGCTTCTTAGCTGCACATTTCAGTGGTCATTTTCACGCATGTTTGATCAATCCCACTGTCTGCACAGGCAGCACATCTGCTAGTATTTTAAATGTGCTACAAGTCTGTAAATGCAACCCAACATGTTTCTATGCCTGAAGTATCTTTTCCTGTGTTTTTACATAGGTTTACGGTGGCTGTGGACTGGGATCTTAGTAGGCAGCATGTAAACACAGGTGGAGCACCAGCACTGCTATAGTTGCTGTGCTAGCATGCTACTTTCATCAGAATCAGAATCAGAATACTTTTATTATCCCAAAGGAAATTGTTTTGTTACAGTTGCTCCATATCAGACACAGTAAGTACTAGAAGAAAAAGAAAAAGCACACAAGTTAAAATAAAACAATTTAAATAAAATAAAATAGCACAAAGCCATTGTTTACAGGAGAACAACAATGACAAAATGTATAAGTGTACAGATTAAACATTATCAATATGATAATAAGTGAGTATGGATGCATCTACAGCTGGGAGTTGTAAAGTCTGATGGCAACAGGCAGGAATGATTTCCTGTGTCGTTCAGTGGTGCATCTCAGTGAAATCAACCTCCCACTGAACGAGCTCCTGTAGCCGACAAGCATGTCATGGAGTGGATGGAGTTTGTTGTCCAGTATTGACCTTAACTTGGACAACATTCTCCTCTCAGAGACCACCTTCAGAGAGTCTAACTCCACCCCCACAATGTCACTGGCCTTGTGGATCAATTTGTTCAGTCTGTTAACATCAGCAACACTCAGCCTGCTGCCCCAGCATGCAACAGCATAGAGGATTGCACTGGCCACAACAGACGCATAAAAGATTCTGAGCATGGTCCGGCAGATGTTGAATGACCTCAGCCTCCTCAGGAAATAGAGATGGCTCAGGCCCTTCTTGTAGATGATGTGTGTGTGTTTATTGTCCAGTCCAGTTTATTGCCAATGTGGACTCCCAGGTATATGTAGTCCTTGACCACCTTCACATCGACCCCTTGGATGGAAAGAGGGGTCATTGGTGTCTTAGACATCCTAAAGTCCACTATCAGTTCTTTAGTCTTTGTCACATTAAGCTACATATGGTTCTGCATGCACCACGTGATGAAGGAGTCCACCACAGCCCGGTACTCCGTCTCATCACCCCCTCTAATGCATCCAACTACTGCAGAGTCATCAGAAAACTTCTGAAGATGGCAGGTCTCTATGTGGTAGCTGAAGTCAGTGGTGTAAAGGGTGAAGAGGAAGGGGGAGAGGACAGTCCCTTGTGGGATCCCAGCGTTGCAGACTAACTTGTCTGACACACAGTGCTGCAGACGCACATATTGTGGTCTTCCAGTAAGATAATCTACAATCCAGGACACGAGTGGGGCATCAACCTGCATTGCTGTTAATTTCTGACCCAGAAGAGTTGACCTGATAGTGTTGAACACTGGAGAAGTCAAAGAACATGACCCTCACAGTGCTAGACGGCTTGTCCAGATTGGCATAAACGCAATTAAGCAGGAAGATGATGGCATCCTAAACTCCAAGGCAGGGCTGGTAGGCAAACTGAAGTGGGTCCAGGTGCGATCAAACCATGGGTCGAAGCTGATCAAGGATGAGTCTCTCCAAGGTCTTCATGACATGAGACATCAGTGCCACAGGTCTGAACATTGGAAAGCTACTATTTTCAAAATGGAGCCTGTTGAGGGACTTGGAGAAAGTCAATTATTTGGATAACTGAACTTAAGAGATATATGCTTGCAAATTTCCTGTCTCATGTTTTACAGAAGTGTGTCTGTATGTGGTACTTTCAGTAAAACATGAAAAATATCCTGGCCAACCTCACCCATTTACTTTCTGAAAAGTCTCTCTTGTGAAATGTATCTGGTACCCCTACCATTAAACGATTGTTTCTTCTGTCAGGTGTTTCCTCTGATACACAATGTAGTGAACCAATTAGAATGGGGCTGGGACAGGCTTTATACAGTGACTCTCATATGTCCGCCCACAAGACGATATTCAGAACAGGCTGCAGAGTTTCAAATAAAAATCAAATGATGCCTGCATTCCTACTCCACAGTACACCATTTTGGATGGTTAAAGTCGAAACTAGTCTGGTTGTTACTTTACCTTCATCATGTTTTGTTTCTCCAACTGGTTATATGCCTCATGGATAGTGTCCAGAAGCAGTTTTTCCTGTGTCCATTGATGCTGCCACTGGGATTTCAAAGTCGATTTCAAACTAATCAGACTAATTCTCTGTATGGATGAGATTTATGATGGCTAGGCAGGCTGAAAGCACCTTTCATGGCAGAAAACTGGACTAGGATATCAAAAAGTTATAGCAAAACAAGATTTTCCAGACAACCCGTTGCTTTTGATACAATACCTCCACCCACAACCCATGCATGTTCACACTACCTACATAATTTAGATATTTACCATTTACAGTTGTATTTGTTCTTCTTAAATGTTGAAATACTTGTTCGTAATTATGTTTGAAAATTATTTTCATCATTATTATTGTTAGCTTTTAGTAATTGTTGATTTTTTTCTCATCCTTGATATATTCAGTGAAACCAGTGTAGCAATTTTTAGCTTGATTGTAAGCTTTTAATTGTGTGTCTACATATTAATTTTCTCCCTGCCAGGACCTAGCCGTTATTTTTTTAAAACATCTTAAAAGCCCTCCTACACATGCTGTGATTGACACAGCTGAGAACAAGCTTGCAATGCATATCCTGAAAAAAGGAGGGGGGGACCTCAAAACACACTGTGATTGCTTCCTTATGTGGGCTTTTTGTCTTTATGTGATTATTTTTTTCTCACACATCTTGTGAGCTCAACTTGGTTTAGATGGACAAGGCCTGGCCTGGCCTGGCCTGGCCTGGCCATCATCTTATCCAATTTCTTTTCTGCCCACATAATAGGTTGCCTAAAAGATGGCAACACTGACAACACTGGTGCCCTTCTGAAAAGTTTTTTACATTTTCAACTTTAAGGGGCTCAGAGCAGCTTTTTCTTTAGGCATCGACATTCGGCTGCAAATGTTCCCTTGTCATTAGGAGCAATTGAATTAGGCAAAATTAAAGCACAACTTGAAAACCTTGATGAGGAGGAAGCCCTGTACCTCAGCTTTGGTTCCAAAACCCTCCCAGTCATGCACGCATGCCAGTTACCATGGCAACTTTAACAGTGGCAGTAATTTATATATGTTATAAACCCATACTGCCTTTTTTTTGTTGTTTGAAGCAGAATTTAGTGACATTAATTAAAAATGACTTCTTGTAATATTTGTTGAAACTGAGACATATACAGTAGACACGGACAAATTCGTTGGTATCCGTCCATTAAATAAATAAAAACACTACTGCTGGGTGCTCATGGAGTGTGGTTAGTTTCTTCAGGTGTCTGCGATCTCCAGTCCTGCTGATGTCCAACTCTTTTTTCTTGTGAGTCCTTTTTGAATGTCTTTCATTGTTATGGTCACTGGTTCTTGTTCTAGGAAATTGTTGTGGTCAGTTCTTAAAGTCATGTGCATTGTTTTTTATGTATTGTATGCGTATTTCTCTCATATGTTTTTCTAGTACTGTTCAGTCTCAGCTTTGGGTTGATTAATACTCATATTGTTACCCTGCCACTCAGAGTACAGTCTGATGAACAGTGTTTATCCTCCTAGTTTCTGCTTCTCATGTGCACCTTTTTTAGCTGGGTAGCCAAAGAAGTGAGATTTTGTTTGGGAGATTCTAGTGCCTCAGGCACTGGTAGCTGGCAATACTTCTTAGACAAATGTTTTATCATTGCACTTTTCAGCTGTTCGGACAACTGGTATTCTTTAAGGATATCTAAGGGATATCCCCTCCCTCAACCTAGCATTGCAGCTCCCCCTTGCTATAACATCTTTGTTATACCTCACCAGCTACTAGTTGTAATATCAAGTTCCACTTCCAGATGTTGGAACACGAATGGGGCTTTTCAACCAACTCAAAATCAGTGTTAGTGGTAGTGCTAAGCTGGCGCAAGAGCCAGTTCCAAACAAGTCCCACAAAGAAGTGGTCTGCTTTTCCACTTGCAGAGCACCGGAGAGCAAGAACCCTACGTTATTTATTAAGACATCAAAGCAGAAGCGGGAAATCAGTATGAAATCCCCCAGAACAACAAGAATTTAGTCTCTTTTTTAAGTTACATTAGTTTATTTAGAAATTGTTCAATGCTATGTTGGGATCCATACAGCTAGTTAAGCATTGATTTTGTCCTTGGTAGCCCTTGGTAGTGCCAGAGAGCATACCAGAGAGCAAAAAGAATTTATTTCCTCTTCTCTCCACTGTTTTATTTTAGATTCTATGGTTCGTCTCTTTTCTGTTATAACTAAACTAAACTAAACTAAACTCACAGAGGTCGTTTAAATATTATGACATAGTGGTTCTTCCATCTGGCCCAGCAAGGTTCTGGGGCCAGCGTACCAACATTTTTCTTAAGACTGAGTCAGTGCTTTCCTTATAGCCAATGGTCAAAAAGCAAAGAAACTGGTGCTAAGCCTATCACTAGTACTGAACTAGTGCTGGAACCGCTTTGATCGAAAAGCCCTTCAAGCCACCAGGTGTTTTCGTTGTTAGCTTAGTTGTTGGGTTTTTAAAAAACTTTTAACTATTTTTAGCATTTGGGTTCCCCAACAGGTGGTTGTGTTTAAGTTCCTTTTATAACATTGTATAAGATTTACATCTACTTAGTCTAGTCCATCACTACTTTCTTGAGCATCTTAGCTTCATCTGCTGGGATCTCTGTTGCTCTGAGTTAGTTTCACTGTTGCTCATGTGTGACACAGTACCGTAAGCAATTTGCAGTTGTCCAACCGGGATGTGGGCTTGAACTGATTTTGTCTGGTTTTTTTCATAGCATGTGCGGAATATTGTTGCAGCAAGACAATCTGTAAGCAGATAGTACTTTAAACAAAACTGATACTAGATCCAATTTATACATTAGGATGTACAGTCTATACATTAGCATGCGCATGTATCTGAGCCTTAAACAAAACAGGTTTACGTGCATAATGTATATTTAAAAATATTTGCTATTCATGATGCTTGGAGGGATTCATGCTTATTTTTTAGTTTTGTATTTTAATATTTTCCTTTTTTTTTTCATTTTCGCTTGTCACATACGTCCAAATTAGTTTTTGCCATCACTGAACAATTTCAAGTGACCTCTTTGTTATATTTTTACTGCTCTTTGCTGATTGGGGTGTGTGTAGGTCTTGATGCAACATCCATTTGCTTCTTATCACCTAAACCTTGACCACTCACAGTGTAAAATGAATTTGCCAAGCAATGTTTCAAACCATAGCTCTATGAACTTCATATTAGCCTTATCCCAGCTACAGCCACAGCTGTCTCGTCTTGGAAATTGCTGTGGAATGCTGAAAACAAATGTAATCCTGATAAATGAAAAGACCATTTTGAGTCATACAAAGTGGACTTTCATATTTTCCTTCTAGTGCTAATGCATAAGGAATTAATTGAGAGCATGACTAAAAAAACTGCTGTCTGTCTATCTTAGACACCCACATAAGCTGATATTCTTTGGCATCAGTACAGAGCAAAACAGACATGAATTTTGGTATAATCCATCTATATCAAGCGTGCTTTTAGTTTTTTTTTTTAATTTTTCATCACAGATGTTTAATCAAGTGACATAGAATCAAAATCTGAGCAACCCATACTAAGAAAATTTGATATCTCACATCAGGTATTCGCTGTCATTCACTTGTATCTCTTTAAGCTGTGGTGGATACATGAATATTGTGTAAACATGTCCAGGTATGTGACAAGCCAGTATTATTTAAAGTGTTAAAATATCTATCAAACAGCACACCACAAATCAGACTCAGTCAATGACCTTCATCAGTGTCTGTCTGCAAATTTTAAACCATCTCCACTGCTGAAACCCCAAATATTCTTATAGGATAGAAAATCAAGGGAGACAACAGCTGTGGCTGGTTAATTGAGATGAAGGCGACATCTGGAGAGCTGGGTGAAATCATAGGCTGCCTTATCAGACAGTTTTCTTGGCTTTGGGGAATGCTCAGTGCGTCTTTTGAGCCCTTTAATTTTATCATAAGTGCAAACAAACCGCTGATTAACAGTGTTAGTGTAGTTTTAAAAATCTGCATAATTTTTTTTAAGGTATTCAATTTCTGGTTATGTAACAAATTAGTACAAATGATGCAGGTAAAACTACAAAGGCTAACACAAAAATATTCTAGTCTATTGGCCTTTCAGGCTTGCTGCCAGTGTAAGACAGCTAATGTTACATTACATGACTGAATGCACTGGCCTTTTCTTTGCATCTCAGCTTTTATTTCATATATCTTGACAATTTGTTATCCAGGCTGCACATCTTAGCCATTTATAGGAGTAATGGCTCATGCCTGCTCTTTTCTTAGCATTACTTCTCTTTTCATATGAACATGATTTGTCAAAATGGGAATATAGAAAGAACATCACTAACAATAGATAATTGGTCTGCTAAAGATGACAAAACAAAAGGTAACCCTGACTGCATCTGATTGTGTAATATCTTCCACTCTATGAGAATATATGTGCACATTTCACCTGTTCTCTACACGTAGAAATAGCTGTAGAGAACAGATGGTCCTCTCATAGTTTTATGTTTTTCTAACATCAGTCCATGTCTGTATATTGCTGAGGAGCATAAACTGGCAAGGAAAAGCATGTGAATAAGTGGTTTTCTGCATGAATTTGTCATAAAAATGCACATGCATATTTATCTACAGCTAGTCACAAGAATAGATATGACGTTTTATCACTCTAGAGTGTGCCAGTTACTAAAAAAACCACAACAGATTAATAACATTTAATATACTTTTCTCTTTGATTACAAATTGAGGTAATATCCAATATAAAGTTTATTTTTTTTGGAATAGAAGTAATTTTTTCCTTAACATGTGCATTTGTATTTTTTATTCTGAATCTGACAAATAACTGGATTAGAGATTATCGCTTCACTGCTTTTACTTAATAACAGCCCTCAACTTCAATTGTACCTCTTCTACTATTGGAAAAAATATATTGATCCTTGAAAAGAACTGCTGCCACAAAATTGTATTCTATCAGTGTATCTAATAGTGTGCAGGCATGTGAAGATATTGATCCTGAGTCATGACCTGAAGTTTTAACTGTGTCACTGATTTTAACTTCAATATATAAAACCTAACAGTTAAAATAAATCTGTACAATAAAATGGACCACACAGCAACAATGAACAATGTATCACCCTATACAGTTATTTAAAATATAGATTTAGGCATTAGTCAGAGAGTTTGAGGCATAACACAGAATTAAACAGTCGATAAAAATCAGTTATGCAAAAGAGAGTGACCACACAATAGTTTGATATTAATGAATGAACAATACAAGAAATTTCTTTGTAACTTTTGAAAGAATCTTACTTTGCGCTAACACCTTGTTTTGAGTTCAAATATGCAAAGATACAACCTGTCTGCCTACAGTGAAGTCATGGTGAACAAAAGCCACTAATAGAAAAAAAAAAAAAGCAAAAGAAGAAAATAATTGTGATAACTGCACATACAATAAGACGTATGCTGGATCTTATGAGCTATAATCAGAAACAGTTTATTGGTACAGAAAAATGTAAACTATATATATATATATATAAATATACACACACACACATATACATATATATAAATATATACATATATATATAAATATAT
>JAOWBL010066057.1:0-21200 GCA_028564865.1 Zenarchopterus dispar
TTCGTTGTTTTGTCTCACCTTGCTCCAGGTCTCGTTTATGTTCTTGGTTTTGCTTTTCCGTGTTTCAGATCTTGTTTGTGTTCTTTGATTTAATTAAACTTTAGTCCTTGCCGCTCCGCATTGGGGTTCAGATTTGTTCCAGTGTCCGGCGTGACATCATGAATGAAATCCTATTTTTCTACTGCACAATTCAACATTAAGGGAATGACCCAGCAATTCCTAAATACAGTCTTTTTCAAGCAAAAGCAGTCACCATGAGATGTAGGTCAGACGTCTCGGCAATGATGACATTTAGGGAAGAGCAGCAATAATACTCACGCAATTCACTGAATGATGCAGTGCTCACTGTGAAACTGTGTTGAGTCCAGCTTCATTAGAGATGCGCTTCTTTATTTTTTGAATGGTTGAAAACATTAGAAAAGCTGTTTTGGTTGCTCCAGATATAATTGATTAACTAATCAGAATGACTTACCCTCCATTTCTATAGTAAAAGGAGAGACATGAGGAAGGAACTGTGAGCTGTTTATTTCAACAACCTGTTTGTCATGTGTTTATTTGATGGGATAATAGCGATGAGGGATCTATTGGTGCTAAAAAAACAGATGGGTCTTTTGCAGCACAAATCTCAGCAGGGTTGTGTAAAGAAGAAACTGCTAGGTGAGGTGAAACCTCCTCCATCTGCAAGCATTTACAACTGTGAGTAATATGACTTTAGAGGTGGCACAACAAAGAGGTACGTGAGATGGAAAGTTTTCAATATATTCTAGGGCAAACAAACAAGCAAACAAAACTGACTGTGTGGGCACTTGTAGTTCATTTAGTTTAATTTTACATAATTGGACTCTCAATTTTGTCATGTAAAAGTAAGAAGCCTTGAACCAAGAAGCCAAGCACACGTAGAGTAAACTGACCAAGTAATGTATCACTGAGCATTGGAGGTATACACTCAAGGCACCTCTAAATAGGACTGTGACAGAGGGCATATTTGGCTCGGTGAAAACTGATCCCTTTGGCTTTTCTCTTGGTTGACTGACCCTACAAGCTATTAGTAGAATATAATGACCTCATTACAGCCTGCTATCAGAGGCAGAAGGGAAACTGAACCCCATACCTGGTCATATGACACTGAGCTGATACTGAAGCAGGTCAACACACCTGAGAACCAAATCTTGCATGCAGTCATACACAACCACAAGCCTGCAACCAAACAGCCACGGACACAGCTCAATTAAGGATATGAAACCATACATATGTTCATATATATATATATATGTGTGTGTGTGTTTATGTGAGATCAAAAGAACACCTGGGAGTGAAAATGTTACCTCCTTCGATTAGATCAACCACATCTGATGACAGTTAAACACACTGTAACGTATGTTGTATGATTTATCTTAACCCATTATACCATAAACAACACTAGTCTCCACAGATTCCTGGCTTTAAAGATAATATATAAACTTTATGGCTATTTTTGATGCCATATTTTAACTTTCATTTAACTAGTCATCTTAAATTCATTAAAAAGGCACAAAAAGACCTATAGCCTCTGCAGCGAAAACTGGTAATCCGGACATACTTGGCTGTCAGTTTAATCACACTCTCTTTCATGACTTTGCTGCTTTAGCCGCTCTCTACTCCTCTCTGGAATAAAAAGCTGAGAGCTGAGACAGCGCCTCTCCATCTCAGTCACAAAGGAGAGCGAAGGAGCTCTGGAAGTCCCAGGAAGCCCACAGCTCAGCTACATCACTCGCTCAAAACCAGTGTGTCACAGAAATGCACAGAGGCGCAATTCAGCTTTTGCATAGAAATATGTACATGCACACAGTGTCAGAATCTCTCTGTTCTAAGTACCAACGCCCACCGGCCACTGAAGAGCGAGTCAGACAGCCGCTGCCTTTGAACGTGTTCTGAAAGCTCGGCTCGACCCACAGAGACTTGCAGCCTCAATCCCATAAAATGCCGCATCTCTAAGTCAGCCTTTCTTCTGTGTGCTGAGGGAAAGCAGCTCCGACAAGTGTGGGAATAGCATAGGTGTATACAAGTGTGTATGTTTATTTGCATGCATGTATGACAGTACCAACTTTTGAGCTGATTCTTTATTCATTATCAAATACTGTGTGTAGCCTCTTAGCAAAGTTGGGCTTGTCAAGTCAGATTATGGACTTTGAGATGGTGTATTCCAGCAAGACATTAAAAGCAGCTAGTCTGTGCTAAAAAGCCAAGGCCAAAACTCTCATCACAATTACCAGTAATGAATAATTCACCAAGCCAGCAACATTCAGAGAATGTTAAAAAATGTCAGCTTTCCCCGCCCACGCCGCCTGGCCTTTGAGTCTATTTCTTTGACTTTCTGAACACACTGCTTTCTGTTCAAATCACTCCACTTCCTATTTCTTGTACGGACAGGAACGTGAGCATGGTACATAAGCAGGCAATTAGTGATCTTTTTTGGAGCAGGCTCGCTGGTAAACAGTCCATGATGCGCAGAGCCCAATCCTCCTCCCACCATCTAATCTGCTGTTGGGAGCTGGGCTGAGCTCAGGGA
Source organism: Zenarchopterus dispar (assembly GCA_028564865.1). Classification (NCBI taxonomy): domain Eukaryota; kingdom Metazoa; phylum Chordata; class Actinopteri; order Beloniformes; family Zenarchopteridae; genus Zenarchopterus; species Zenarchopterus dispar. The sequence goes on from JAOWBL010066057.1 coordinate 2,549, forward strand.
GATTTCTGACAACGATAACACTCAACTCACCATTTCAAAAATGGAAAATGGAGAGCTGGCCCCAGCTGGTACCTTAATCTGCATTTATGAAGGAGGAGAATATCATTTCTTCTTCTTTTTCTCTCTGTTCCCTCCTGGTTCTACTCTTTCCTCTTCTGCTTTAAAATAAAACATTAACACACCACATAAATAAAGAATATCCCTCTTGAACATGTGACAAACGCCCTTCATATTTAACAGCTGCTGGAGAACTCATCAACTATTTTGTCTACCTGCATTTGATCTGCAGTAACAGACATTATCTCCTCTTTTTAAGAATAATTTGTAGTAAGACCCACTTCCTTTTACCTTCACTTTTTCAGGTAGGCGAACTAAGAGCATATTCCCTTTCGGCAGCTTGTGGAAGAGCCTCTTGGGAAGAAGAAGGATGAAAGAGCAAATAAATTATTTGAAGCAGAGCAATGCTTTTGCCAGTCTCTCTGAGAAAGAGAGTGAACAACTAAGGATGAGGATGTTTGAGTGTAGAGCAGGGGATTGCAATAAAAGTACAGTAAACATCAAAAGTAGAACTAGATGGAAATTTTTTTTTTTTTAAAAAAGTGAATATTGAGAGGTTATTAGAAAAAATGTAGCATAAAATGTGTGTTTTGAGAGGCAAGCAGAGCAAGATATAATGTCATTTGGCATAATTAGGCTTGCTGCCGCAACAGCTGGGTTTCTGCATGCTTCAGTTAATTTAAATACAAAGAAATTAATCAAATAATCAAAATAAATGTACTAACTGTCCATGATAACACTAAACCTAACAAAAATCAAAATGCAGACCACTATTTTTTCTTTTTAGGATTCTTTGATTAGATCATATGGTTAAAGTGCAGAAAACACGTGCTTCCGCACACATGATAAAAGCTTGTATCTTGGAAACTGGTTCTGTGTATATATAAACTGTCAGTTTAATCTATGACTAGAGAATTAATCTTCGATTAATTTAGTTATGGCTGTTGAAAATTAGCTTACTTTGGCATGTAGCAGGATTAGCACCTGCTTAGCATGTTAACTGGCAACATTGTATTATGGGTTTGGCTCATCTCCTCCTTCATTCCTGCTAAGTGAAGGCTGAGGGAAAATTAATTTGATCAATGACAGATGTCATTGTCACTGCCTCAGGGTAAGGAACCCAGTGGTGACTAAAGATCCACAACAGAAACTTATGGGATAAGGTGACTATGAATAATTTTAGGGCAAGATGTCTGGTACTGCAAACTTTCTGACACATAGTGAGTCTGTGATCTGGAAAAACATCAACCAGGGACCTTTGGCACAGCTTTGCTCATATGCAGGTAAATACTGTAGGGAGAGGACAAGAAGAACTTTTTTGCCACAATAAAAGCTTGAGACAACTGTGTATTTGACAATGATTTATTTTCTTGTAGTAATTTAAAATGTGTCTACACTCAGACAATATACTGAACCTTAAACAGCAACTATTGGCCTGGATCTCCCTCTTATGTGTTACACCAAAATCCCCTTTAAATCTGGCATTGCTCCCAGATGCTAAGTTATCAAACAATAATGTGATGTGATATGATGATTTACTATCAGAGATTCTTTTTTTAATCTTTAACCATATTCTAATTTTCTTTTTTCATTGGTGTTCACAAAATGAACCCTTTTTTGTGTGGTTGTTGGGAAATCATGCATGATCATGTGGTCTGCTTATAGACTTAAATAGTTCAGCATCTGGGGCCTAAATTTGCCTCCATATATCTACATCTTTCATTACAGAAACCCAAAACGTCAGCAATGATCACAATGGTAATAATTATTTTTGTGCTTTTGTTACCCTGGTAAACATGTACCAGACTGTGCAGACTGAGATTCATCAATTGATTTGCTAGTGATTGTGATCGTCAAATTTTCAGCTGGCTGGATGTGCAGGATAATTGGTTAGTAGGTACAGACAAAAAAGAAACCTTGTGCACAGCTCTGACAAACATGAATTATATTCATTTATTTAAAAGTATTAGTAAAAGCATCTGCTCACAGTACTTAGAAATTTAATGTTTGTTATTTTTTTCTTTTTTTTCCTGGTCGTAAGCACATCATAATAATGGAGTAATGCCACTTGCTTCCATGCTCTCATCCAGAAGTCTAATCGTCCTACAGGAACCTCAGTAATGTCTGAGCTAGTTGGGAAACTTCCTGTGTGCATCGAAAATTTCCTGTGTGCATCGAAAATTTCAATTTGTGCAAAGAACTTCAATTGTGCAGAAGAGAAGAGTGTGCGGGCATCCGATGCCAAAATCAGCACAACATGAATAACTAGCAGGTTTTTTTCTAGCAAATTTCTTTCAATTGTTTGGTTATGTAGTGAAACTGTAGAAGTTACAAGAGTAGTCTGTTTTAATAAATAGTTTCTCTCCCACCACAGCAACGAGATGGCAGTAGCAACAATATCATCGTTAGCATTAGAACTGAGCTAACCCATTTGTAAAAAAACTGTACTTGCTTGCTTTGAACACCAGGAGCTATGATCTTTATTCCATGTGAATTTAATGGAAACAAGACATAAGTGGAAAGAATATCAACATGCATGTTTTTCATCACTAGTTAAAATTACACAAAGAGATGAAGTTGTGCAGTTTCTGAGGGAAAAATAACCATTGTTTTACAACAACCAACGTGTTAGAGATCGCAAACTTGATACCACACCTAAAATAGCAGCAACCTGCTGCAGGTGTCCAAGGCCATGAAGCCAACTAAGACTGAGATCTGAAGCTACAGTGATTACAGCCAGGAGCCTCTGTTATCGATCACTGACTGATTGCATTACTATTTGCAGTTGATTGTTGCTCTTCAGAAAAAAAATCAGACTCAGCCAAAATCAATATTGGAAAAGCCCCTTTAAAAAGTTGGCCAAAGAAAAAAGGTAGTTAAGAAAGCTTGAAAACCAGACTGAGATATATGCATGCTTCCCTATACCAGGTTACATCTCCCTCTAGATGTAATGTTTACACAAAAATTTAAAAAATGGATTAAAGAAAAAAAAAGCACAGAAGTGAGATACCCAGGTTCAAGTGAATCCACTAAGTGTGTTTTGAGTTTCAATCTTGAGTCATCTGTTACAATTTAAGATGTTGAGTCCTTGAAAATATTGCATTTCCATGTTTAATCAAATTCACTTTGAACTTTTTGTTTCAACATTTGTGTTGAAAGGGGCTTTTGTTATTGACACCATTTGTTCATTTTTTTATCTCCAGCAGGACTGTTAAACCCCTGAAATTATGCAGCTTTACCAAAGAGTTACAATAAAGCTTCAATCTGAAGGCACAGGGTTTGAATTAACTTATTGGCTTATCTACCACATGTAGCTTGCTCTATGGAACATTTGAATGAAACAAATTACCCACAGTTGTTAGAATGCAAACTCACCTTTAAGATGCAAGTATATGCATATGTAACATCAGGCTAAGAACTCGATTTTAAACTCATTCAATAACCACAACATTAATGAATTGTTGGAACATAACTGATGCTCTTCTAAACCTAAAATAATGTGCAAATATGGCAGAACAGAAAGCTCCAAGCAGCAGGAAGCTGCTGTGGCTTCATTCACTGACGTAATTTTAGTGGTCAGTAAAGGTCACATTAACCTCATCTGGTGCACAGAAACACACACGCTGTGGTTTCAAGTTGTTTACCAGCCACCTGTTGAGTAATCCTATTTCACTCCTCTGCCAGACATAAAACTGTCCATTTTTGTGAAATTTTGAACATATCAGTGCCAGATTTAAAAAAAGGTAAAATAGAAATGTAAGCAGGTGTAAAAATGTAAGAGGTTTTCCAGCACGAAACAAACATATGCCTTTAAGAGGATGTTAGTGCTTGTTGTTTTGGAATAAGTACTTGTTGTTTTTTTTTTTTTTTTAAAAAAGCCTGTGTAATTTATAACAGTTGGAATTTAATAAAACTTATTGATCCTTCATGGGAATTACTACATCGATGTGCATGCTATATCTGTTTCACTGAGACACAAAATTAACTTCCATTATAACTGCAAAAGAAGATACAGTATATCTGAGAGACCGCAACCCATCAGAGTCAGATAAAAGCCAAACAACCAGTGCCTTCACAACTCTAATGGGCGGTGTTTCCTAAATGTTTCCTAAATGAACTACAGCTACATATCGACTCGATAAAAGCATCAGCCGGTGACAACAGGCAAGTGTTTCCATTACCAGGCTTGTAGGAGGCACCAAAATACACCTGAGGTTTCATCCAAAGATAATTGTTGATGTCAAAGGTTACTGTGATGTAAACTGGCGCACATCCACCGCATCCAATGGAAATACACGCAAACACACAGCTCTCCTGTTACACAATTTCCATTTACCTTTCCGCTTGTTTAGAGGGACTCATGAAGTCTCTGAAGACGTCATCTAATTGACACTCAGTCTATTGTTAATAATTCAAAATCCCAACAGAGGTTAGTGTTAAAACACTAACCAATAGGGCATTATATGACGCAGATAAATGACAGTCTTTTGATGTGGCATGATGAAAGGATGTCATTCTTACAACCACTGTGTAAAAAAAAGTTTTTGCTTTCTAAAATTATTAAGTGCAAGAGCAAATATATTAAACTTCCAGTTTCTAAATTACACTGTGAAGATTTACAGTTTGGACAAAAACCATTTATAGTTTTTTCCATCTGCCTGTTCTCATGGGTACAGTGAAAACCAGCACAGACGAGATGCAATATTGTTGAGCCCACTAGAATCTCCAGTCATGAGTCACAGGAGAAGCACTCAATCAGGCTTTGGGCCACTCTGTTTTTTTCTTTTCAAAATAATTTAAAAGTTAAAATTTAAACCATATTTTGCTTTTTAAATATCTATTGTATCATGTGGCAGCATATCTGTACTCCCCTTCAGGTAGCCTAGGTTGTGTTAAAGGAGAAAAAAAACAAGACTCCAGTTTCTCGGAAGTGAAGCGCCAGGAACAAAAGGAGCGTAGAAAGATAGCATGTTTCAGTCTTTTCTGAAAAGCATTCACTGAGTTGCACTCAGGATAATATTTGTAAGAAATGACAAAAAGAGCTAGAGAGAGAGGTTAAACTTAATGTATGTCCTAACTTTCTCTCATTCTGTGTGTGTAAACACTGGTTTTGGAAAACTGTGTTAGTGATTTGGCGCAGCTCTTTCTAATACAGTATTAAAAGAGCATGCAGTAATTACTATAAGTATTTCACTTCAGACATGAAGTATACCCTTTAAATGTGTAAAATGTTGACTGGAAGCATCTTTTCAAGCAGTCTCCCTGCATCAGTTTTAGCCTGCTATTGTCACAGTTGTATGTTGAAACCTTTAAGTTGGTAAATACAGTGTTTTCATTACACATACTGTATATATGAAGACCCAAGCTGTTTAAGTTCCTCCTTTTGTACTCCTGTTCTTATTTTATAAGTCAATTTCTTGGTGTCAGTTCCAGTTTAACTTTCCTTGTTCTCACTCATCCTGATTGTTTACATCTGTTTCTCATCAGCCCTGTCTATATATTGTCTTGCCTTGCCTTCCTCCCTACTGGTCTGGCTCTCTGGTTTTCCTTGTTTTAATTTTCTTTGTTTCTTTTTTGAAAGCCTTTTGGGTTTACTTTTTGGATTATCTCACTGTGCAGCGCCTTGTTCTTTAAAGGACTTTTGTTGTCTCCTGCCACATCATTCTCTTCCATCTAGGTCCTACATTTAAAACAAGTTGTGAATGAATTGTGCCCTAATCAATGATCCTGTATCATACAGCATGAATGGTTTGACAGCCATCTCAAAACAATCAAAGACAGCCCGCGATAATTTCATGACAGTGCCAGAAATCATTCAATTTTGTTTACTGAGTAACCAGTTCAAATGCAATGTGAAAAGTATCAATTAATTTGACTTCCTCCTTCACCTTTACCATAACCAAGACCACATGCTCCTCCTTTGGCATATCTTTTTCTTTTCTTTTTTTTTTTTTAAATTTTAAGTACTCTCAGTACCCATAACAGCTATGCTAAAGTGTGGTTGAGTTTTATGATTTGCTTATTATTGATTCGTTACCACGGGTAAATGCTAACTCTACATAAGTCATAGCCAACAACTCAGAAGGTCTCATCATCGTATTGTATTCCTATTCTTGATGTTGTACCCTTGATTAAGTAGATGCGAGCTATACAGTGTGAGATGTAAAAAGCTTATACAATGGTAGAACTTGTGTAGCATATAGGAAGTATCCCTAACTGGTCTTCAAACCGCTCGGGTGACCAAGTCAAACCTGGTCTAGTACCCTGGATCCCTCTACAGATATAAAATAAACTACCTGCAATATATTTATTCTGACACCACATCATAAATTTAAAAATTACATCTAAGCTAACAAAATACAGTCTATTTGAAGATGAAGGTCAAAACTGCTTGGCTTCTTTTTCACTAATGATGACCAAGTCTGCGTTGCATTTTTCTTCCACTGCAGACGCAGCGTTACTTCTTTGTTTGCTTTTGAGTGACTGGTCCCACAGCCTTCTACAATTCACACGTCTCCTCACTGTACAGACTGCATAGAAATGTTCATTAGATGCCTTTTGCACATTGGGGTGTGGGGTGAACTTATGTGATGGCTAAAATTGCACTGAGATGAGTATATGCCTTTTGTCATGTTGTTATCACAATCTGGACTCCTTCAGAGATGCTCAGACTTTTACGCCTGTCTCTTTCCTGCATCCAAAACAAAAGGCTCTGCTGATGTATCCCTCTCCTAGACAGATGTGCATGAATGAATTGTAACTTACCTGTATTTCAGTTATCCCCCCCACCCCAACTTTTTTGTTTTTCTAAAATTAGCCAATGTAAAGTGGCGATCATCTGTTGACAGTCACATGTGTGGTGTAACTGAAAATTCAATAATAACAGATTTATTATGCCATCATATTGCATCTGACTGATGTAATTACCATCATTATGCCCCTCATTATCATTAAAATCATCAAAGGCCAGCGGAAGGGGAACGAGTACATCCTGCATTTACACAACTACAGATGGGTGCATGCACACAAATAGATTCTGAGCGCTTCACATGGTGCACCAAAGTCAGCGTAGCCACTCATGAGGGTGGAAATGATTTATTACATTTCCATAGAGATGAGCTGAGAATCACAGTCACTCTTTCTATTTGAATTTAATGAATGGAGATTGAAAAGATGTTGATCCCATCTAAACCAACAACGCTAACACCTGCGCATCAAGTGGAAAGTCGATACTCCAAAGGACTAAAATAGAAAGCATCATTCTTATATTCATATCCCTCCACAGACTGCATTAATAAGTGAATTATTAATTTGCCCTGTTTCTTTCTCTCCCTCTCTTTCCTGTGGAGGTTTAAGAGCATGGTCAGGAGCAAACGGCCAGCTCAACGTTAAGTGTTGTAATTTGTTATCTGTGGGTGTTGATAAATTATTGTTCGCTGTTGCAGTGATGTTTCCTCTTACTCATCATCTGCGTAGACTTCTTTGTATGATTACCCCTTTGCTCAACAGAGTGGAGAAGCAAGTCCAAAGGCTTATACACAGAGAAGGTGGTGGCTTTTTTTTTGTTTTAAATGTTTCTGTTGTCCTCCCTTCTATCAGTTGTATTGATCCACTCTTACTAAGGTGCAAAACAAGAAACAAAAAAAATACTGTGAATTGTCGTCCATTCCTGTTTAAATGACATTAAACCACAATATTGTTATGCAGTACATTTTACTGCAACTTTGATGAATATTCAGTTCTTTTTCAGACATGATACTGTATATGCAACATACATTTATTTTAATTCTAAGGCATCCATGGTTCAGACAAGCCTGTGGATATGATAGAAAAGCTATGGTGTGCTCAATGACTTTACAAGAAGAACTGGACAAACCCTCTGTGACATCACCCAAAGGTGTTTTGATCCCACCACTGCTGTGCATGCCTGTCCACTAATATGACTGCATTTCAGACTAGAGTTGAGCATTATTAATAAATTATTAAAAACTGATCATTAAGATTTTCTCTGATCATGTGAAATTTGATCACTATAAAGAAGATGTCTTGAAGCAATGAGCTGAATGTTGCTGTTGCAGTAGTCAAAATAATTTACTTTAGAGACTAAGACCACAAGGCTACCATAGAAATCGAAAGTAAACATGAAGCGAGCAAAATGCAATTTGGTGTGGAATCATTTGAACTTAAAAACAATTGGGTAAAATATAATGAACCTTGCTCAGTTCACCTTTATGTGTTTCTTTTTCTTTTTTTAAAAAAGTGAATGGAACAAGGTCCCTCAGGCCGGTAAACTTAGCATGCCAGTATCTCGGCATCCCAGCAACATCTGGGCTGCATTCACATCGCACATCTATACATTTATGTAAAATTTTAAATATAAAATAAAATAAAACATATTATTCTTTTACTCAAATTTATCTCTTGAAGATGCAGAATTAAGTGGCCCAAGAACAAATACCAATGACCACACATGACTCGCTGCCACCATTTTTTCTTCATCAATCTCAAAAGCTTTAGGGTAAAAGTTTTAGGCCCTTAAATATCTGTCAATCAAATCAAGGTAGACATCTCAGTGGGTGTGATTGCACTTATAATGATCAGTCTTGATGACTTGGTCAGTGCACTCATCGGTCTTCACTCCCAAACTGTCATAAGATGATTTTAGTGAGCAGAAATCAACTTTTGTGACAATTCAAATGCTCTCCACCAGAAAGCAGGATCTCCCTCTCAACCATGACTTTTTATGGTTCCTGGGTTACTTGATCCCGCAACTGCAAGTGATGAATTTGATTGTAAGAATAATAAAACATACTTGTGGATATGTTTTATACTGCTCTCAACATCTGACATAAATGTACTATAACTAGAGCCCACGCAGGTAACATTGGGCAAGGGAGCAGGGGGCAGAGAGGTGTCAAACCAAGGCAGGATAAACACATAGAGACAGGCCATGGATTCACAGTCATAATTACAGCCAAATTAGATTGCAGCATGCATGTCTTTGTACTGCAGAAAAAAACCTGAGTGACCACAGAAAACACACGGTCTAATAGAACAGCACACAAAACAGGATTCCAACAGCACAGACTCTTGTATTCAGGACAACACAGCCCTGCTGTACGGTCGGTATGCATAAAAGGAAAAAAATAATAACAACAACAACCATAACATGAGACATATTGGAAATCAAGCTACATTCACCAAAAGTCAACCAAAAAGTAGAAGTTAGATTTGCAGCAACTGTATGCCTTTAGTGGATTTAGTGGTTTCTATTCAGGACGAGTTCAAGTGGCAAGACTGGAAAAGTCAGGGGAAATTGTGAAGGCAAATGGTGGAAGTTGTGAATCCCCTGACTGCTGGTTGTGTGAATCTGAACAATAGACTTGAATGATTAGAGAAAATGGAAGGAAATTACTTTCAAGAAGTTGTGCACTTCCTTTTTATCATGTTGGATTGAAGTTCAGATTTTTAGCATTTTGCTTACTCAGTGAAGTTAATTTCTTTTGGCAGGATGTAACAGGTTATGTCATGCTTTTTAAATCAATTTAAGAAGTTGAAGTAATATTTGGCACTTCTCTGGTCCTGCAAAGCAGTGATTATGTCACATCCTACAGTATATCTGCCTATAAGCACTTATCACACATTTTACAAATTACAAAGAGCATCTACACAAGCTGCGTCTTTAAAATTATCCAAAATGGTATTGCATGAGTGATAGTGGCCTACTTGGTATCTTTGTAAGATTTCTGGTAAGACATAGATTTTTTTTAAACTCTTTTCAGCGTTGGTTTGGATGCTGTTGTATCTGAATTATTTCTGTTTGTAACTCTGGCTCTTTAAATATCTGAAGCCATGGCAACCGCAAAGTTGCTTACAGAAGGAGTGGCTAATTGACCTTTCCAAAGACTGAAGTAGGGCCCCAATTCTAGGTAAGTTGAAGAGGAAGGAAAAAGAAAAACTGAGATCAAGGAGGAAGAGGTTGAAATCATGTTTCCCTCTATCACTGTGTGGGTTCACTAGGAGGTATTAACAAGCTTGACCTGACAGGGAGGCAGTGGGAATAGAGTATTGTGTTTTTTTGTTGACACATGGCTGCAAGAAAATGCACTGTACTCCCAAACCTCTCCATGTGGATTTCAGACAGTACAGGCAGACAAATGACTAGACACAGCAGCAGAAGTGGTGGAGAACGCTTGCTGACAGCTGATGGCAAGGTCCTGAACATGTTCCTATGAAGGAACGTCTTTGCATCCCAGATACCGAGTCATTGTGAGTTTCTGTTGATGCATCTACTGAGAGAGTTCACGTGAGTCACCTGGAGATGCTGCATTTGACGCCATCAGCTCAGTTGCTGCCAGGTTACTGGCGCTACACCCCACTGCACTCATTGAGATCTCTGGAGAATTCTGTCACGTTATTTTCTCTGATACACTTTCCAGTTTGTCACCTGGTAATTGATTTTTAAGTAAAACCTTTTTTAAATCTATTTTTCATGACTATTGACACTTCAACAATATAACTCTCTTTGTTAAGATTAATAAAGTATTATTCAATTCCATTCCATTCACTCAGTCACTGTAGTCTTGAGTCTGACCTTCATGTCTTGACTTTTCTTGTAGAGTGGTGGAGTAGATTAGATTATTTGTTGAATGAGCTTAAGATCAAGAGTACAACATATGCTCAGTGGAAAAAATTTCTTACCGGTGTATGATGCGCTTACTGCGGAGGTAACCCAGAGCCAGGGCTAACTCGGAGATGTAGAGCTTCACTGTGCTCTCTGAGAAGTGGACGTTCTGCTGCAGATGGTAGCGCAGGTCTCCACCCAGAAGCAAGTCTACCACCATAAACATGTCTTCCTCATCTTGGAATGAATACCTGCATGAGAAGTAGAGCAGGGATTAACAGGAGTGGTGAGGGCTCTTTCAGGACAAAAAAAACCAGTGAAAATAAAAGACGCTACCAGATGAAAAATAAATTCATGTCAGCTTTTAGTTATCCTGGAAATGAAGCTTTTTTTCTTTTAAGACAACATATGGGACTTCATTATAAAAGATCTGAGAAAAACAACAAAACCATCCAACACTACTTCTGCATCATTGTCTGAAAACAAAAAAGTCTACCCCAAGTCTCTGGGGGTGCTACTCTATTCTGCATGATTGAACACCAAGAAGAGGAAAAACACTCATCATATCAATACAGGTGAAGCAGCTATGGTGAATACCAGCTGAGTCATGCCTGAGGCCATAATCATTATCATGTCTTCAAGGAACACAAGCTACAAACAGTCTTGACTATCTTATAAAATAATGCCTACTGTAGTAAGGAAGTGAGACTATTAAATTAAGGGGATTTTTTTAAATTTTATTTTGATGACTGTCTCATTAGAGCTCCCTTTCTTCTTTTTAAAGATTTTGATAAACAATGTTTGAGTCAGATCTTTTATAGATTTATGACCGATTTTGTTCTTCTTTGGCCTGTGGGTCCGTCCTATACTCAACTTCATACATTAGCTTAGTCAACAATTTAAAAATAATAGTTTTCTTTGTACTCCAGGTTTTGGTTCATTTCTGTTCTTTATCTTGTGGTTAATTTTGGCCTGTCTATGTCTGTTAAGCAATTAGTGTGTTACAGAAGTCTATCCACCTTGTAGTCGTAAGTCCATCCATTTTTCAATTAAACATAAACACTTGAGATGTATGAGGGAGCAACCCACTCCAATGTCATTTAAGAAATTGGGGTAGACTATGATTTTCCATGCCAAACCTCCCCCAGGCCGTTTTCGTTCTTCCTCTAAATAAGTTCATTTGTTTTCCTTCCCCAATAAACTAATGAATGCAAGATAATGTTTATGAAAAGTGCATCAGCCAACATTTTCTATCTTGCCTGAGCTTTGCTCTCCATATAGTCTGCAATGTAGAGCTCTACATCTGCAAGGCATATACAATTTGATAACTGTACTGCAGCCCCTCTCAGATTCATCAACATGTCCACAGTATAGAGTCCACAGCAGTTTTGGCTGGCAAAAGGATCCTCATCTTGGATCACACTCAATGCTAAGTGAGCAAGTATTATTGTTTTTGCCATGTTGGTAAACTGCCCTCCTCCGGGACCTTCACAGATAAACTGAGGGGTGTGCTTTTATGCACTGGATGGATGGAGATTGATTGAGCTGACTCCGAGCTGTCTACTAAGGCTCAGATAATGCTGAGAGCACGTAACATTTGACTGCCAACAGCCTGAGAATGTGGAAAGATCATCGGTGAGACGGCCCTCCTGAACACACTCGCACATTCAATAGCTTTCTCAAAGAAAAAAAGCACAAGCATGCTATTTCTTCTTTCCCCCTCAGTTGTTTTAGATGAAACATACAATAATCATAGAATATCACCCAAACTTCAACAAAAAGAGCGGCTTTAGACACCAGCATTCCCATTTTCTTTTTAGAGTGGCCGTAACTAGATGACGCTATCTCCGCTGCTATTGTGTGTATAATACAGTAGCACCGAGTGGGTGAGACAAGATGAGATGCTAGTAATTACTCAGTTAAGTAGTAATTGGTAAGTTCAACAATGTTTTGGCAAAAGACTGCATACTGGAGTTTGTATTATTCTGAACTCATGACATGGGAAATGTTTTTCATCTTTCCATTAAAACCAAGCATTCATTTAGGGAGACTAAAAGTAGACATGTCAGTGTGTAATCAAGTATTTACAGACTGGAAAATAAATTTACCTCTTGGGGTCCCCACAACAAACAATTAAATCCAGAAGTATTGAGCAAATCCTTTTAAACCTGAAAACCATCACTTTGTTCACATCTTGACTGCTGTGTCCACTGTGGTGTTTAAAGGCAGAATAATAAAAACTCTGTCAATGTCCAAATACCTTTGGGGCTATTGTAAATGTATTATTCCTTTGATTATTTTATAGCTGGAACTCTACAAAGTGTAAGAAAAATAGAATAGTTTAAAAGGATCTGAAGAGACACCTGACAGACTAGTGACCTGTCAAGAGGGTTTTGTGCCTGTCATCTCAGGATGTCTAATATGAATCTCCAGCACCTTCCTGACCCTGAACAGGGTGAAGTAGATGTAGAAAATGGATATATATCTGTTCTGAAAAGATGGCCCTGCATGCGGGGGTTCTTTAGTGATGTGGACCTACAGCTACGGCCAATGAAGCAGATGTAATGATGACATTAAGGGAGTGAAAAGGTATCCATGGGGATAAGAAAACATGTCTGGCCTAGAAGGAAAAAAAAAACTCATCAAACCTGCATCATAACAAGACTGATAAGTCACACTAAAATTTTAAAGCAGTGCCTCACTTTGATACTTGATTTGTAACTTTGTTTAGGCTGGCACAACTCTCAAACCATTCCTCCCTATTACCCACAGTATTCTTATGTTTCCCTGGAACAAGTTGGTGAAAGATTTATCACAGCCAAAGTTGGAAATATTTCACTTTTCAATCTTGTTATTCTTTGAAGATTTGATTTAACTATGACTATGAAATGTTTGCATGCACATTTGAAAGAATACTTTGAAAATAGAGATAATACACGGTTATGGGGAATTACTGGCGCTGAGTGAAACAGTGAGAGAGCAAGAGTGAGCGAGATGCAGTGAGCTGCAAAAAATGCAAGGCTGAAACCCATAAACCAAAAGAAGAAAAACAAGCCTATTTGTAGTTTAAAGTGTGAGGTAGACAACGGTTTGTGTTTGGTGGATGGGCGCCATTTTACTCTGTCTATTAATCTTTTGATATATAGACTTCTATCTCTCAGCTCAAGCCTGCTTCCCTTCCTTTCTTTCCTTCAATCTACCAGAGTACTGCACTCACTCACACACATATATACAGTGTGAATACCTCAAACTCAGAGGTTGAAAAGTAATAAGGCTTGAAAAGGATCCAAGAGGCTGCTGTCACAAGTGCTTAGGAGACAGAAACTGGACTTTAATCGTTCTTTTCGTGGCTGAGAAATGGCCACTTTTCAGGAGGACAATAGTGTATTTACTTAACTGAATTTGTGTGAAATGTACACAATTAGACATATTTCTTGTGCTATGTGGGATACATGCTTTTCTGTTCTATATCTTCATTTTTAGAGGCCTGTAGTTATTACTTTGTTTATTTTTAAATGTATTGGCAATGACTAATGTTATGCAGAGTAAAATTAGATTAGACATCACTAAGTCTTTCCTCCTTAGATTTTTTCTCAAAGGTTTAGATTTAGGTCAAAATAAAGAATAATGGGAACCATAAACATATGGGAAAAATCTTTATATATTAGATGTTCAATAAAAACTCAGTTTTAATCCGAAAATGAATGATGTCTCAAAAAATGTTATACATCATGGGAATGTATTATGACTATCATTTAGGATAATTACAGAATGAATCTCACACTTTTTGTTGAACAGTTTAGATAGGGCCATCGAGTCGATCAGTATCACACCCAAATCCTCAATGAAACCAGTTTAATCCTGGAGAAGACCAACTTTCATGCTTGGCTGCAGTTTCAATGTTTTCTGTCCCACTAGTTTTCACATCCAAAAATCCACAGCAGTGAGGCCTGACTGAGCTTAGGCATCGCTGTAGGAAAGTTGTTCTGTCTTCCAAGCAAACAAGACTGACTCATTCACTGCAATCTCTCACATGGTTGCTAAGGAACAAAGCATACATGAAGAGCTCACTTTACACACCAATTGCTGTAAAGTGCACATACACATTCACAGAATGAAACCCAGCTACCTCTTTCTTGGTCTGCCATGAAAGCTCAATTTACAACATATTCTACATACGACAAGGCTTGTGTCTGCTCATTTAAAAACAAATATAAACTTAGCTACACATTTAGATAAAGATTCTTTGGATGGAAGCACAATGTCAACAACTATCTATGTATGTCAAGCTCTTTTAGGATATTTCTGGTGCTATTCATGCATCGTATTTTGAATTATAGCAGCTACTCTACACTATCCATGTGGGACTGACTGATGCAGTGTCAACTGAGATTTTAATTTTATGCTTAGCATGATTTGCACTCCACTTTGAGTGCCTGAGTATTCATGTCTCTTTTAGGCACAGTCTTAACTGTAATTTATGTGTTTGTTGTTAATAGAAAACCAAAAAGCAAGACATAGAGTTTCAATTTCTGAGGTGCAGAGACTGCACCGTGATTTGAAGTTGGGTGCAAACCATACAAAAAATGTTTGGCGGCATACGACTTCTTAATTTAGAACAGTATGATTTCAAACAGGACAGAAAATCAGACAAGCAATTCTCCATTTATGCCCATAAGATTTAATGTTCTCCTTTGATCTACAAGGTTGTCTGAAAAGTTTTTGTATTTTTTTTTTTTTTAGTGACAAATGTTATAAATACCAACGTGTTGGGTAATCCATGGTTGAATTCCATTAAAAAGTATTGCCTGAACAGCCCTGTGACCACAAGCACTCATTTCTCATCTGCCACGGTGGTGTAGCAGCATGGATCTGGACAATGTGTGTGAACTGAACCATTAATTGTGTTTCTACACATCTGCATACACGACCTACATTGCTTTTGCCGTTTAGCCATCGTTTGCATTACACTGTAATTACACCACCACACACTAGGTGGCAGTGCAGGTTTTTTTCTGCGGCGCTTCACTTTGCTTCTTTTATGCCGCTCAGACACAAACTGTAAAAACAATGGACAAAAAGTCACTGACCCACTGGTTTCTGAAAAGTGGTTTTGAAGCCCATTTTTCTTCATACTGGGCTCATTCATGCTGTTCGGGAAGCCAACAGGAACATGCCTACCGTACGTCAATCAAAGTTAACTTGAAATATCTCCAGGGCTGCAGGCAGATGTTTACAGCTAAATATGCTGTTTCACATGTTACTTCGATAGAAAAATAAAAAATTATTATCACATTTAGCAAGAACTGCTGATTTCTTTGATAGTGCATTGGCATAATGATTGTGGATGACTAAGTGATAGCGGCTTAGCCCTTGGCTGAGTCGACTGTCAATCAGTCATATTAGAAATAAATTGAATGTTTTAGATAAATTCTCCTGACGTGGTAAAAAAAAAAAAAGTCACTCCTCTCAGAGTTTTCATGGATCTAAACTCAAATAATTGAGACCAAAATGATTTTCTGAACCAGGCTGTGATTTTGTTTATTTCTGCTCTAAAGTTGGACTTTTTAATGTGGAGGTCAATGGAGATTGACTCTCTTTTGGGGCAAGCCTCCAGTGGTCAGATGAGGAACTGCAAGGAATCTTAGTTCCACATGAGACTCAGCACGGAAGTTAGATGGTTTGCACTTGCTCAGACATAGCAATGGATCAAATAAAGCATATCTCATATAAGTTGAAGCTGATAAACATTGAGGAACAGTCTTTTTCTTTTTTCTTATTTTTTTTTATTACCAACATTGCAGCAAACTCTCTTTCTACCTTGCCAGTATATCACAAAAAAGAAATAGTAGAGGGATAGCTTGATAGATCAGACCCACATCCAGAAAGATTTGGGGAATAATAGATGTATCTGCAAAGTAAATTTGAAATTTCTTAGCAGTACCTCTGGATTTCTCTGATTGTAGAAGGAAATACGTTGAAGAAAATATAATGCTACCAATTGCAAATCCTGTTTACTCCAGTCTACTCACAGTAGTCACAAGAAACCCAGTTAATGCAATCCAACTCTGAGTCTTTTTCAGAGCCAAAAATAATTATATTAGTTTTGCTTGAGCTCAAAATTAGATGATGAAAAGCCACACAGGCCTTTATTTCTGCAAAACAAGTTTGAAACAACTGTAAGTGGTACTTTTCCTCAGGCTTCATACCTAAATAAATTTGAGTCTTATAGGTAATAATATTCACAGTACACCTGCTGATGATACTGACCAGAGGAAACATTTAAAACATGCATGCTTCATTGTTTGCCGTCTGTTATCAGGTAATACATATAGATTAATCAAAGTGTGTACAGATATGTCAACTGGGATAGAACATCATTAAACACCCTAGTTGTGATTGAAAAGTGATGTTGATTATTAGGATATTTTTTTGGCTGACACAATTTCTATTGGATGCAATCAGTAATAAAGCTTATAAAAAATATTGATTTTAAGCCCTGAGGGCATCATAATGCAAATGAGATTATCTTTCTTAACATCAATAGGAATACTGAAATCCCTCACTATAATGGATTTGTCAACATTAAGCACTACTTAGATTAAAAGGTCTCAACAGTCTTTGTAAGGGCAATAAGGGCAATACAAAATTGAAACTCTAGTGTTTTCCAATATCAGTGAGATATATTGTGTGTCAGACTTTCCCAGGAATTGTAATTATTTTTTTATTTAGTAGAATCCATTGATATGTTGAAGTGCTTGATTTAACTATGGGTGCCACAGGCCATCTTCTGCCAGAGTTGGCTGCAAGTATTTATAAAGAATATATGCCAAGATATTTACCTGAATGTTTTATAAGATTTCTAACAGAAGCCATAAAGAAAGTCAGCTTCATTAACAAATAACCAGTCAACCAATCTCATCCTGTGTTGCCAAATTAGACACTGACCTTAATGAAAAAAGAGAGAAGACATGAAGCATCTGTTAACAGCTCCAGCTCGAGGTCTCGAACAGTGTGAGTGGAAGCAGCAGTTAGGTTTCAGAGCCTGTACATTATGTTGAAATGGTACAGACTTTTCATTAGCCCTCCTGGCATCAAGCCTACTCCCTCTGTGCGGTGATGGCTCTCTCCCATCCTTTCTCTTATAGTCTCTTTGGTCCTCTAGTTGCCAGCACCCACATCATATCATCCTTTTTTTTCAGTGTGAATGTCAGCTCTGCCACAAATGCATTTCAGTGTGACCTCTTATTGGCCTCCGGAGACTCTGCCTCTTGGGACAGCATCCTGCATGGAGCTTTTAGATGCACAGACACCCCAGGCCACATCAGTAATGGATGTCTCAAGAAACCACAGGGGACACTCAAGCTAATGGTAACATGTCCTTTCAAAAGGCTTCATATTCCCCCTGTCAACCAGGGGGTAACAGCTATGGCTTGCAAGGAAACATACAAAAAAGATGTGTGCTAACGAGAAAAGTCTTCATACTGTAAGAATTTGCAAAATTCTGATAACCTAAAGATAAAACATAGTATTTACAACAGTGCATATCAGTAATAAAAAGCCTTCTCAAAAATTGTTCATCACAAAGTACTGATATGATAATTATACCAGCATACTACCTACACACACACATACACACAGTCTGACCAAACGATTTTGCTGAAATGGACTCAGCTTGCCAACCACTAAGAATGTGACATGCTAGATCGATGCCAATGGCCCTCCAGACCTTCCCCCCAGCTCATCTTCCAACACCTCCCATTGATCGACAGCTCCCATCCGTATGTGTCCAATGTACCCTGAGCACACACAAAAGGCAGCAGTCTTACGCAAAAATTGCATCCACATTGTCCTCTCACTGGAGATACACACACACACACACACACACACGTATGTGTATGTATGTGTGTGTATATATATATATATATATATATATATATTTGTATGTATATGTGTGCATATACGTGTATA
>JAOWBL010066078.1:0-21196 GCA_028564865.1 Zenarchopterus dispar
ATATAATGTGTGTGTGTGTGTGTGTGAACATGCATGCATGCTCGCTCGCTCTTTGTCGCACTTCCTCTTCTCTTCAATTTTGTGGTGATATCAGAAATCACCAGGCCTGTAAACCCCCTGCGCCGCCCCCTCGTGATGTTTTTGGGTGGCCCGTGATGTGTGTTTGTGATGTCACTGAATTACATAATGTATGTACTTGAATCATATGAAACAAAGACACATGGATGGGATGTGTTGGAGTGTTTTGATTTGGTGATCACTTTCCACATTTAAACCATAATGTTTTAGGGGTTTCAAAATTATAATGGTATTAAACTTGACAAAATGCTACCAAAATTAAAACTATTAGGTGACAGCACTCATGCTTTTGCAGATACAGGGGGCATCTATAACAATCTAGAAATAACTCACATATACAGTATATATATTGTTGTTCTCCAAATTGGGACCCCTCCCAAAAACGGAGGGAAAAAAAGTTATGACTGGAGATCATAGTTTGGAGATTGTTGTAACAGTATGACTTGGTGATATTTTTTTTTTTTAATTTTTGAGTCAGTAGTTGCTTCAGAGTCCCAAGAAAATGGAGAATTCTTTCATAATATGCCCCATTTAAAGACAGTATGCTGTAAAATGAAGATAGAATGTCCATTTCTAGATTTTATTCCTGATTGTTTACCTGTATTTTTGTTTACTCCAGTATGGTGCCTTAGGCTTCTCCCAGTTCTCCTCTTCTTTATCTCCTTTGTCACATACTACTGTTCCTACGGCATACTTCAGAGGTAATTATACATTCACCGACACACGTGTGTTCTTTCTCTGTTGCTCTGGTACTGAGGTCTCGCGGGCACAAAAAAAAAGAAAAAAGAAAAAAATAGCCCATTTCTGGTAAAAACGCAGCTTCATGAGGTCAGAGCAGTGCTGAGTCATTACAAGTTAACAAGACAAACCCACATTCTGACAAGCGCTGGCCCACTAAGGCCCTCACACATGCCCACTCTTGCACTTTTCCAGTGGTCTGGACACAGTTGTAGCCACTGACACCCTTCTGTCTTTCTTTTTTTTTTTTTCCAATTTAGCAGCAGTTTTGATGCCAATTGTGGTAAACTGTCTGTCTTCCAGCTATGGTGGCACCAGCAAGTCTCTGAACAGTAGCAAGTCACTATGTGGTGGCTGGATAACCCAGAAAAAGTGGGAAAGCCTTAACTTTAAGTGAGTAATGGCATGTCTTTTTTTTTTATTTTTTTTTTTTATTTAACCGTACTGTTTTTTTAAACATACTGGAAGGAATGGGAGGCTTATTAAACAAGAACAGAATGCCAGTGTTTTTATTTGAACATCAGGTGCCAGGCTCCTTGAAATTGGATGGCGCTTTACTAGTCATGAAAGAGAAGCATTTTTAGTGAAAGAGAGCAGAGCTCATTATGAAAAATGAGTTTCCATCTGAACAGTGATTACTCTTAAGTTTCACTCACTCAAGTGGAATGTCTTGATGAAGTGATTCAGAGAGTGTTAACACAAAAACCAGGGTCAGGTCATGAATGGGCTTCTGATAAAGTTCTTTGGAGGTAGACAATAGCTAGTTTTGTTTAGTAATCATTGCTTCAAATCTCTGAACCCACTCACATTTATTTTTCCTTTGTTTTGTAATCAGTTTATACGTCTGTATATTTACGAATCATTCGTTGAGCTCTGTTCTCTTATAACGGACAGACATAGTCCCCATCTGTGGTTTGTCCCAACGTCATCCAGGCTTGTTGTTTATTTCTTTAGCCTACTTAGACCTTCCAGTGCCAACCTTTTCCAAACGGTTCAGATTCATAATCCCTTTGTTTATCCCTATGGAAGTACATGGTTTGTTTTAGATTGCTGGTCCATGGGTATTGGATATTAATACTGTGGTGGAAATGGGGCATTTAAGGCGATCGGAGTGACATTTCTCCATTTCTCTAATTGGACACCTCTCTGCAGGAGAGCTAGTTAGCTGGCTAGCAAACAAGGGTCATAAATGCCAAAGACAGCAGGCCATAAAGAGCTGTCTGAAGCCAGGGAGCACAGAAAAGCAACTGTTTCGTGTATTATAACCTGGCACATTTGTTTCATTCCACAGACTTTGTGAATGTTATTTTTCTCTTTCCCCTCCTGTCAGTAGCAAAATGCCATTATAGGATTTTAATGAGGGGGAAATTACTGCTGTATGACTTCAGTATACTGAAGGTTTCTTTTCACGCTGAGAGTGATTTGACCGACTTAATGTTTACCGGGATATCTGTTAAAGTTGAGGAGCCCCTCAAGCATTAAAAACCAGTTTTTCATGTGCTGGCATGAAAATCTGGTGTGTGGCAGAACACATGATATTGTCAATTGTGCGGTTCTATGTTGGCTTTGGCCAAAACTACTCGAAGAAAAGTTTTCTTCATCTCTGCTGCCTTCAGCCTCACTCCAAACCCTCTGAAATATAATTCATCTATACAGTGAAGCCATGCACAGTGTGGTTTTATGTTGTAATTCCTGCTCTGTCACTTCTCGTGCAGCATTAGCAGACGGACGCAGCTTTTTCTGAAACTGGAGGATTTCTTTTGGCGGGAGCGTCTGTCAGAGTTGACATTGCCTTATGGCATGAAAGGCAGTGGTATGTTGGCTTTGCCTTGTCCGCTGTCCCCTGCTTTCAGTGTGCTCAGAGCATCTCACATATTAGTGTTTGACTAATGATTTGTGATATTGTGCACTTCAATGTTGAGCCTCGCCCGCTTCTAAAAGAACAAAAAATACTGTAAAGAACTTATTACTTTTATATTTAGAGTTGAAACTCTTAAAGTAACTCAAACATAACCGAACAGTCCATGGGAATTGAGTTTTTAAAACTAACTTTTGATTTTTCCATTTGTTGCTTTCTGTCTCAGAACTGCTGCTACTCAAAGTCCTTGCTGTTACTTCAAATTATCAGGTGCCAGCCAGCATCGAAAAGTGAGCCCATTTTATCCTATCCAACCTTGCAATGTTCATATTGTGTGCTTTTAATACTGTCTTTTTATTTAAAAAATTAAAGCCCACTAGTGAGCACGATTAGTCCATCAGACAGTTGTTAATGTACAACAAGATGTCCATGACGGGCATAGAAAATAATAAAATACAATAAACAACCTTTGTTGTTTTTCATTTTTGCCAAATTATTTATTCAAATACATTTAGGTGATATAACTAATGAAATATAAGAGTCAAGAGGCCAGCCTTGTGTGACGTTAACCTGGTAGCCAGTTGCTTGTGTCCTTAGAGATGATTGTTGTTTATAGTTTTTACGATTCTTTGCATGCTTATCTCAAGATTTGTGAAGAAAAAGTTTGTCACCACAGATGTTGCATATTTTAAAAGTGTGGTTTATGTGTTTCTTTGTCTTTTTTTTTCTTTCCACAGCCTTGAATGCAGAACATGTGTGGTCATAGGAAATGGCTTTACCATAAAAAACAGCTCTTTGGGAAGCATCATCAATAAATACGATGTGGTTATTCGGTAAGTAATGATCACATCACGCGTTACTGCAGTCTACGTACTTGTACAGTGTCTATGCAACAAAGGGTGGCTTTGTTCCAGTTGTTTTATTTATTCTTTTTTTTTGTCCTGTAGTATACACTATAAACTGTTTGGTCTTGTACTCAATAAATAAATTTTGACATAAATCAGATATTAGACCAGAAAAACACCAGAGCAAAATAAAATTATTTTAAACCACACAAACTGTTTATTTCTCCCCCATTTTACTTAAAATAGGACACAAATTGACAAAATGTGTGACCTTCTGACATCCACATACAACCATAACCCTTTGCAATTATTCAAGTCTGGAGTCAAATGAAGTTCCTATGAGGAGAGAAGAAAGCATTTGGTTCAGTCAGGAGCAAAGGCACTTTGCAAATCTGACTTTACAGTCCTGGAATGAACACAGGCATTCTGAGTTTTTATAAGCTTTATTTAATCGGCTTGAATTTGGCCTGTTGACAATGCAGTATTTTTCTTTTTCTCTCTCCTCTCTTCACTCCTCGCCTCTTCTCTTCTCAAGATGCTCGATGGTCTCAGCCAAGTAGCGTGCGATTATTGACATGCAGGATTTATTACATGCCTAAGAGTTTGATGTCATCAAGCTGGTTCCATCATAGCAACATTGTTAGACTTTTTAAAAGACTGTCGAGACTCAAGTTTCCAAAGTACAGACTAATCATTTAACTTCTCTTCCTGTGCTACCATGTTCATTACATGAAGAAGGATTGAACAATGCTGAATGCTCTTCTGTCAAAGATCTGCTAAAAGTAAGAAAATATGGAGGTTTGAAGGGAGAACGTGATTAATTTTACCCAGCTGTTTGGGTTTAAATGCTTAACCTTGTGGTTTTAAGGCAGGTTTTTGTCAAATCTGGTTTAACGGTGTATGTATGGAGGGAACAGAAGGAACCACATGTGCTCATGCACACCATAATCCAGGTGCAAAAATGAGATCCGAGTTTGGCTTTAACAAATCACCTTCATGCACTGAAAAAGAAAAAAAAAAAAGCAGCAGCTCTCATGACTTACACTCAACCCAGTGACTGAATAAAAGAATAGTGAATACTGTTTGAGGTTTCTTAAACCTCTTAACTTGGTTGATTATAAGAAAGGAGTGAGTATTTTGTTTGTGGCAAACATTTTGCTGGTTGTTGCCTTGTTAGGCCTCATTAGGAGGCTAGATTTCTGTGTATTTGAGTGAATCTTTTTAAGAAGGGTATAAAGAAAGCTCACATTTTCTGAAAGAGGCTTTTAAAAGCTTCTTTATTTGTTTTTTTTTTTTTCCATGTTGGGCTTGAAGTCGGTGATGATTAGAAAGGGGAACTGAGTACTTGGTGATTTTTTTTTTTTTTTTTTTTAATTTTTAGTTTTAGAGTATAATAGTTCTATATTTTCATATACTGTTTCTTTCACTGTTTTATCCTTCCAGCTGATTTTAAAGCTCTGCTTGCTGCAGTGGAGTAAAAGATTTTACTATTTTGGACCCTAAAGGATTGAAATATGTGATCTGGAGCGACCCACCTAAGTATTAACATTGTGTGGGAAACGCACTCTGTAGGTTTTGTGTTGCTGTAACTGCTCTGCAGAGTTTTGAGGCTCATCATTGTGTGCGTCACAGGAGCTCCAAATTCCATGAAAGAATCTTAAAGAGACAGCTGTAGAAAACTGAAAAAATGCACAGGACTGACCTTAGCTCCTTTTATTGGCCAAAAAACACAGAGAACAGAACAACCAGTTGACACTTTCCGTTAACCAGAAAACCAACGGTTTTAAACGTTGTGGCCTAATTAAAGGGGCCAAAACCGTTAAACTATCATATTCACTTTAACTGATTATTTAACATCCAATACATACAATGTAACAAATCAGTTTAATAGTTAATCACATTTAAAACAAACAAAACAAGTTTTGTATTAACATAACAGTGTTTAAAACTATTCATCAAAATGGTGATGAATTATGATTATTATTGTCACTACACAGCGTCTAAAACGGAGCCTTCCTCAAAGACAAGTACTGCTGCACCTGTGTACATCATGAAATAAATATCTTATTAAATAATCATAGATATTGCAGTGTAAGCCTACTCCCATTTTTTGCATGAACAATCCATTAGGATCTGAGGCTCTCTATAAACATGGAAACTTGAGTAAAAAAAAATTGCATCAGGTTTAATGGGTTAAAATATTTTCACTTAGCACTAAACTGCATTTCAAAAGCTATAGAGTGAATGGAAATGAGAAAAATCACATTTCTGCATAGATTACTGTGGTACAAACATGTAAATGTATCTATTATGCCTCATGATCTCAGGTTGAATGATGCTCCAGTGAGAGGCTATGAAGAAGATGTGGGAAACAAAACCACCATGAGGTTCTTCTACCCCGAGTCAGCCTCGTACAACCCGGGACTGAACAACGAACCTGGCACACTCATGGTCCTGGTGCCTTTTAAACAGCAAGATCTGCGCTGGCTCAAAGAAATCCTTTATAACGAGAAGAGGGTACAGGATATGTGTGAGAATGCGCCCTCTCACACACTCACACACTTTTATCTCACCCTTTCTCTGTCTCCCATCTCTGCCCCGCATAAACACGGTATGTTTAGTTTTTTTTTTTTTTCTTTTTTTTTTTCTCCCAGCACCAGTCATCCATATCATGCACAAACTGTCTCCAGTGATGCTCTTTGGAGTTGAGTGTAGTTTCCATCAGTCTTTCTTTACTCCGTTGCTCCCGGCACCTCCGGCCTCCAACCGCCAGTAGTTGCAGGGTCATTACCCGCTAATTTGCACATTGATTTTTTTTTTTTTTTTTTTTTTTAAGTGGCCTCCAGACATTAGGGAATCAGATTAAATTGCATCTCAATTTGTGAAAATGAACTGGTTCTGCCAAACAAAAAAGGCAATAATTTACTCCTTCACTGTTCTTGTGTTCCGTTCATTTCCTGAACTTCCTGGCATTTATCTCCCTTTTGTGTTTGTTTGTGCTTTGAAGGTCAGGAAAGGTTTCTGGAAGCCTCCTCCCCAAATCTGGCTGGGTGACGTCAGTAAAATCAGAGTGCTGGACCCGCACTTTTTGCACCAGACCGCGGGCAAACTCCTCCGAATCCCTATTCAACCAAAGGGAAAACGGGTGAGGGGACACTTTTGACCTACTTGTTTATGGAGCCGTGGTACTGCGGTTGTGAAAACAACGATTTTGGAAGCAAAATTTCAAAACCATATATACATATTTTTTTCCCTTTGTCCTTTTTAATTAAAGCAGTGAAATGTGTTTGAATGTAACAATATTGTCGTTTTGATCGGTGTTTGTGGCTCTATGATCCCCGGTTACAATAGTAAGCGCGTCCATTGTCCTCTGCAATTTTCCCACAGGAACCTCGCCTCTTGTTTGTTGCTTCTCCTCTTTCACTTTCTATTTTGTCTGCCCTTCGCTGTTTCCCACATGAATGTTAACAAGGGTGGATGGAACATTCACTGATTACACCAGAATTCTTCTAAATGATGTGTCTTGGGCTCTGTGATAAACAGTTTATTTAAAGAGGCACTTCCCTTGAAATGTAGTCAGTGATATGTTGAAGGCTAGTAGCCTTTTTGTGAATCCAATTACTGCAGAGGACGTTGAAGATTAACTTGCGCTTGGCATTCTGGCATCTCATTACAAGATAAGTGCCTCATGTCTTCTTGCTTCACAGCATGTTCAGGGGAAGTAATTGCTTTTTGAAGAAACGTCAAGAAAAAGGTTGTATAAATTTCAGCCAGATGCTCAGTTTGTTGGACAAAAGGACAGCTTCCAGTGTTGCTTCTTTGCACAGCTGGTTTTTGTTGTTTTCCCTGGCAAATGTCAAGAATCGGGGTTCTTTTTTTTTTTTTTTTTTTTTTTTTTAATTCCTGCAAAGTTTAGTTTAACTGAGATAAATGATGAGACAAATTAAAAAGAGGAGGTAAACTCAACTAAGAAAAGTGGAACCCTAAGCTTTTGCTGACTCATCAGAGAGGTGCTACGGTGCCTGAAAAACATGATCTACAACTTTTACTTTTTTTTAAAAATTAAATTTAATTATTTTTATTTTGCAGATCTTATTTTGAAACTCCTGTATTTAGATTTGGATTCCACTGCACTCATGCATCTTATCTTTGGAGCTTGCTTTGTGGGCTGAGTTTTGTTTTGACTCTGCTTGTTCCCCTATTTTGATTCCTCCTCCTCGTCAGAGTGGTGGGAGAGTTACTCTTTTGGGCTGCACTACAAACACAACTGGTTGGTGCATGAGGGAGTTATCTGTGGGAAGGATACAGTCCTACAGGCAGTCAGCAGGCTCACCCAATAGGGGCTCTGCACCATCTGCACAGACTGTAAGGAAAGATTTGGGGGAGGACAGGGGAAAAAGGTGGGCATGCACAAGGAGGAGAAAGATGGTGGGTTGGAGTTTAGTACATAGTGTTTCTTTCCTCTTTTTCTGCACGCCATCAGCCCTTACAGTCAAACAAGCAACCCATACAGTGATGCACATGTAACAGCTTCACCCTTTATCTTCCCTTTGACTTCATTTCTGTGGACGTGCACATCAGTCCTCTCTGTTCACACCTGCTTTTTGATTTGTGCAGAGCTTTTCAGGTCCGGCTACAGTTCTGACCGTATGAAGCCTCCTCTCACCCCCTCTCACCAAGGATTCACGGGCCTTGGTCCAAACTATGTGTTGGGTTGCTGAAGAGCTCTGGCATTTCTATGTGTGCTTGTGACCATGAGGCCAACACTCGCAGTGTCAGTTGCCTCACAAGTGTGTTGTGCTAATCAGTTTTTGACACAAACCAGAAAAGACACAGTCCGGCCCTCTTCAGCGTCAAACACTTTTCATTTCCTGATAAGGTTGTTCTGCTCAAATAACCCTCTGTGTCACAGGGTTAGATTAACATAAGGCTTAAATACATTTTTTTTTTAAATGCTAAATTGTAATCGTGTGTGCAAATAAGCGTGGCAACAAGCTCACGTAGATAAACACACTCTGCCATGTGGCAGTGGTTGGAAGTAGAGAGCTAATCATTAGACAGTGGAGTGCTACTTAAGTGCCAGAGGCTTAAGAGTGGTCCATTTTGCACACTTTCATCTAAGCCAATGCCTCTTACAGTTCTTTTGTCTAAGCTTGGCTTATTAAAAAAAAAAAAAAAACCCAATAGATCAAAAAGTGGAGCGTACCATGTATCTGGCTTTACTTTGGAGACTTTTAATTAGGTTTAGCACTAGTTGTAATAAATGAAGCAGCATGTTAAAGTATGGGCATCACATTCAAAGTTTCTGTTGTTTGGGGTCTTCTTTTTTAGATTTTGAGGTGTTTTAAAATTATGTTGTAGAAGCTTTTATCTTTCCATATTGAGCCTATTTTTATATGAATATTTGAATCAGGGAATGTTTTCCCATGTCACTAGCTGTAACACAAACCCACACCATGATCTGTCCCCCTCTGTGCCTAACAGTTTTCAGGTAGTGTTCTCTAGAAATTCCTTGCATTTTTTTTTTCTCCAAACATTTACTGTGATCATTTTTGACAAAAGCGTGCCATTTTAACATTAGTATTTTCCAGGACTGGTTTACAATCATCAAACATACTGGGGTTTTAATTTTTTTGCTAATGAGAATACAGCATTCTGTCATGTCACCCATTGGTTGGCTTGCTTCCAAGTCTGTTTTTCTTTGTACGGGATGCAGCCATGTTGCTTGAGAAGCCGATAGGGACAAACCTAATACATGTCAATCAAAGGTAGCTTTGTCCCCACCTCCTTCACCCGAACCCTGCTGAGATATCTGTAGTGCTGCCATCAGAATATACTGCTTAACATGCTGACTTGCCCACCCACAGACTTTTCATGGGTGTGAAATCAAAAGATGGAGACCAAAACATTATTTTTGAACCAGGCTGCAACTATGTTTATTTTTCCTCTAAAGTTGAACATTTTAACTTGGGAGTCAATGGAGATTGGCTCACTTTTGCAGCCAGCCTCTACAGTTTATTTGTTGGATGGTTGCTGCTTGTTTGTGCCAAAAGATACTACAGGACGCCGTGCAATGCTGTTTTGAGTCAGCAGGTGGAGGTCAGATGGGATGGCAACTTCTTACGGCCTTTAGTTGTCTGATTCTGTGTAGTTGTTGGGGAGATGTGGTCCATGCATGATGTCATAATGTGTGATTTAGCCACTAAATGCCAGATGTGGTAGTTGGCTATTGTGTTTTGTTCTTGCTTGCTTTGACTGCGTTGCATTTTTATACAATAACTGAAGCCAGTCAAGGTGCTTAAAGTAGTAAAAACTATATTGAATTTATTTCTTGCACAACTTTTATTCTGGAAAACATCCACTGGACCTGGCAACACTGGAGTGTGACATCTGTGCAGTTGGTACTGCACAGTAGAGCAGCGCAAAACCATTTCAGTCAGCTACGTCTCAAACGGTCTTTTGAAATCAAACAGTGGTTTTGCATTATCTTACAAAAATATATTGGCATATAGTGCTCATTTGAATTTTTAAATTCTTCATTTTACAGTTTTATATCTTAGAAATTGTAGGAAATTTTTATAAATTTGAATGGGATTGAGTACTTTATTAGTTATACAGAAACCTGAGTACAGTATTTCTCTTTTTCAGGGTGAAGCGATAAAGTATCTTGGAATCCTTAAACATATAAAGATAAATTATATTCTACTCAATTTTCCAGTTTATATCCCCAATTTACAGCAGAGATAATCGTAAGCACATTACACTGAAAATGAGTACAATCCAGTTAAGACCAATTCATTGTAGTTCACTTAATCCAGTTCATTCCATTAGAATCCAGATTAAGATTGATTTAAAAATAAGCAATAAATAACTCAATAGCCATTCTTTGTTCAAATCCTCCATCCTCTGCAAGCACAGGAAAACATCAAAGGAATTAAAAACCCCATTTAAAAGGGTTTAAAAAGCCTTTTTACATTGTCATTCTGAATATGAGACAGAGTAACTAATTAGCTTTGCTCGACATAAACCATCAAGACTCCCATGTTTCCCTGTGTGTTCAAACTGAGCAGCTGGTAAAGGTCATCTTAAGTTGTGCAGTTTGAGGAAGCTGTTAAAAATGTCAAGTCAAAAAGTAAAGTCAGCAGGAAGGTTTCTCACCAGAATTGAGTTATGTTTGTTTGAAACAGGGGTTTGCATAGCTTCTGTCCAAAAGGCAGTAAGATTAAGCTGTAAATACAAGTAATAAAATGGCTAGCTTTTCTTTTCTTGTTTCTTTTTTTTTTTCCTGTGTTTACGTCATGTGTGAATGATTCTTTGCCTTTACTTGGTAAACATGGTTATTCACTGACAGCTTTGTCAATAATGATCATTGGCAGCTTGAAACAAACTGGAACAGACATGTCTGTTTTTTTCCAAGCCATCATTTATTTATTTGCTTATTTTTGAGCTAGCAATATCGGAGTAGGGTCAGGTGCTCTGGCAGTTATTTTTAACATTTGCAGTTGTGTTAATAAATGACCTAGCCATTCTTCATTACTGCAGTAAATTGTTTAGTATTTTTAGTGATATCATGAACTGCACATAGATGATGCATCTGTGACTGGGAATAAAAACACAGTATTGTTGGGAGACAGTACATCTTTACTTCTCCAGAATTCATCCTGTCATGGAAACTGCTTTTATACAAAGCCATCATTACAGTTACCCGTTACCATTACCGGTTTTAAATAACATATTTTTTTCTTTTATTTCCATACTAGCACAATACTGCTCACATACTTTTTTTTTTTTTCCCCTCAAGCCTGTGCTGCAGGCCTGAATTTAAAAAAAAATGTTTATAAATTAATTTGACATGAAAAAACAATATCTTGGGTTCATACTGTTAAGGAAATTAAAGTCAAAATAAATGTAAGATTTAAGAAAAACAATCTCATCAGTCCAGCATTTTCTGATTTGGACTTGTATTACTGTTGTGTATTCACTGTTCAGGTGCAGTCGTAAGTTATTGCCTTGAGGTGTGTTTATGGTGAAAGTTGTGTATGGTACAAGGAAGAGTACATTAACTAATCACTCGGTGTCATGTCCAAAGATTTACTGCTAACAGCAACATTATTTATAAGAAAGAAAGCACGTCATAAATTTTGCAGCCGACAAAGCTGTAATTACTTTGCTGCTAATATCCGGCTTGGATATTATCCAACAGTAGTGGGAGGAGTGTGTGTGTGTGATGACAAGAGGTTCTCCAGTTGTGTAATTTTTTTATATGAAATGGTGAAAGAAGGCAGTTTTAAGGTGAATGCCAAGCCATCTTAATGCAGAAAAGTACAGTAAGATTTAAGACAACACATGCTGCTTTCAAGATGAGATCTTTTCCAGGGCTGTCCATGCATTTTCCAACAAGATGATGCAAAACCACAGTCCGCACATATTACAAAGCCATTACTGCAGAAGAACAGGATATAGGGACTGAAGCACTCTGCCTGCAATCCTTACTTGTCCTCCCTAAAGAAAATGTGTCTAGAGAGTTTTGAAGTGTAAAAATATAATGAACAATGTTCTACCACAACTTAAGATTCATTTACAAGATAAATGGCACTAAATAACACTTTAATATTTAAAAGAATGACCTGACACTGAGGAAACTAAGATATTGAATATTTAAAGAAATAAATGGGAACACTAGAAGGTGGTAAAAGCTTTATTGTCCCATAATTCACACCAACAATTTAGGTTTGAACAGCTATTACAGAATAAAGATGACATATACCATTTTGTGAAGGTCTTTGAGAAACCATGACTTAGATCAACAGATTAGTTATGAATCAGCATTTGGATTGCATATTTAAACAATTTATACACTAAGTAAGCGCTGGGTGTTTTTACAGCTGAGACTTTTTTTTAATGGTATGTGGTATGCTTGCTCAAAAGTTGGGCAAATGAATTGCTCTATTTTAGGCTCCAGCATTAATTTCGCTTACCTCTACCTCCATCTAGTGGTTAATGAGAGGCATAGTCCAAATCATGATTTGAGTTCGAAGAGATTTAAATGTTCAACATTCACCTTTTCTTTAAAAACAAAAAAAGTTACATGTTCATAGCTGTTTTTATTTGGAAGTTCTTTTAATTTTGATATGTATATTTTTTTACTTGATTTTGATGGTTTATTTATATATATATATACACGTCCATACTGACAGCATACAATCTGACAGAATCGTCAATCCCATTGTTTCGGTTACCATCGGTGTGCCCAGGTGTCCTATTTTTATTCTTCTTCTTCCAAGCATACATTTAATAAGTTTAACAGAAGATGCATATTGTTCATCATCACGTGTCATGTCCCATTTGTTACAGATTCCAGTACACCCTACCACGGGTATCCTTGCTGTGTTTGTTGCCCTCAACTACTGCGACGCGGTTCACATTGCTGGATTTGGGTACCCAAAATCACAAAACCAGCGGCAACCTATACATTACTATGGATACAACACTATGAAATCTATGAAGGTGGGGAACAGCCATCCTGAGTATTTCAAATGTTGTCTGTAACACACATCTCTTACAACTGTTGCTCTTTCTTTCCCTGCTGCAGAATTCTTACCATGACCTCAATCATGAGGCCGAAGTCTTAAAAAGACTGGAGGATTTAGGAGCTGTTCTGTACCTGCACCCGCATTTATGATACATATCCATTTCCAGTTCCAGAAAAAAGGATAAACAAACAAAAAAAAGTAATAAATGAATACCAAATTGTAGTTCATGTGCCTTCTGTGTTGGAATATGGGACTTTTTTTGTGTGCATTATAAAATCAATCTAATGGTGATTTGTCTGTCACAGGGGTCTGAGATTTTAGCATTGTACTGTTAATCAGAGTTTTGCATAACTTCTTTGACTTCCAGATTTGGGGGTAAAACAAACAAACAAAAAAAAAACCTTCCAAACTTAAATCATGGGACTCTTCACAGGACAAGCACTGATGTGGTAACCCAGCTCTAGCAAGTGACATCTGAACACACATTTTTTTTCTTGGATAGTTCCAGGCTTTGTTGCTGTTCTATGGACTATGTTACAAAGTGGACTTGCTGCTGCACTATTGTGAGATCCATCCTTTGCAGATCTACATCTGAGAAGGGGTTCAGTCCTCTCCAAATTTCCTGTGGACCTGTCTGTAGTAAACTTTGGATTATTTCTTAAACATTCACCACAGTTATAGATTTTTCTTATTTTTTTATTTTTTTTGTATACACAACATTGTACTTTTCAGCGTGTAGATATGCAAGTCTATTTCCACTAAATGTTACAAACATTTTAATCAAGTGAACTGCCACAAACTGAGGAAGTTGGATTTGTTGGACTGGAAATGGTAGATTTTTCTTTGTGAAGTTGCTAAATTCTGATTGAATATTTTAATTTATTTAAATGTTTTATTCAGATAAAAACAATATCACTGGATATTTTTGTATGTACAGAATGAATAATTTTTAATTAAAATATGATCAAAACATTTTATTTAATTCTGCGCCAACTTATTTTTGTGCAAATATATTCGTCACTGAATGGCCTCCATCATTGATTAATCTGAGCGAAGCAGTACTGACCTACTGTTTGACATTAATGTTGACATCGGTTTGTACCACTAGGTGGCAGAGTGACTCCTCTGCATGAAGATTATAGCGGGTTAGTCTACTGCACTGCACATGGTGCAGTCATGCAGCAGCTCTTGAAGTGCTTGGAGTAGCAATTCTTTTTTTTTTTTTTTTTTTAAAGGCACTAGTACATGAGCTCAGTAACACATGGAAAATCAGAAAAATGTGCTGCACCAGATATTGACTTGCATAAAGTACATTTATTTCCATCCCAGATCATAGCTGAGATCAGAGTAATTGTGCGTATTTGCTGTGCTTTCTGTCACAGCTGTAAAGTAAATGCTGCAGCTTAGCTGCTACTATAGTAGGCACTACCAATGACAATACAAATAGTAACCACTTACTTTTGTAGCACATATACAATATTCTTGTGTATTTGTTGAGCTAAATTCTAAGTAATGGTTAATGATAAAGAAAAAATGATGTAGATGTTCTCTTCAAGGTCAGGCTGTGAGCGAGGTTATCTTTGAGCTGCACGAGTGTTGCATTGTGCCAGCATACTAGCTGGGACCATCACATGACTTCAGTGGGGATGTTTTTACAACCACAGCCTCATTCTAATGTACAGCTCTACATTCTGTGTTTTGCCTGCGTCTTGCCTACAAAGAGGTCAGTCCTTCTTGTAGCAGGCTGGAGGACACAATCACACATCTGCACCTTTTTATTCAACTTGTTAACTAGTACGTTTGTGACTGAATCTGACAGCCCACTTCAAGATCATAGTTTCAGATCTGAGTGTCATCCTTCATTGTTTGTAGAGATGATGTCTGTCATTGTAAACCCATCCTTTGTCACCCTTTTCCACAAATGCTCACATGCTTTACAAAGGTGCCCAAAACAAAAGCAACCATTTGTTTAGTAACTGCACATATGCTATCTGTACACATGTGCAGCCTCATTTTTAATAAGTTATTTGGACTGTTAATATACATTTGTTATTCCAACAACCCAGAGGATGAATTGGAGGAGCCCTGTCACGTCATGCTCAATGAGCTGTGTTAACTTCCCTTACACAACAGGGAGTTACATAATTGAACGAGGTTTGTGTGTATCTGCAGGCTGTTTATACGACAACTGCAAATCAGGTCAGTTTTTTTTTTCTTCTTTTTTTTTGGTATTCTGTTATACTGTAAGCACACCTTTGAACCCCACAGAACCCACGTTTCCCATGTACAACAGCTGTTACAATGCTGTTAAAAAGATATTTCAGTTTATTTGACATTAAGTCAAGTACTATCTTGCCTGGTGGTCACTTTGCTCTGTTTGGAGAATCAAGGAGGAATTGTGATGGATTTCCTCTTTGATTCAGGGAAATCAAGCTACTCTGAGCAGCAAAAGAGTGAATTTTCATCTGAAACAACTAAAAATCTGATAAACTTCAGTGTTAGGTTTCTGAAACTTGCAGTCTTGGTGTTATGAAAAAGAAGACATAAATAAAGATGAACAACTACTAAGAGTAAAAGTTGTTTTCATTGAAAGTTCAAAGCAAGCTTGCACAGGGACCTTTTCTGTTCAGCCAACAACCTCCCAGAAGCTTCAGAATCTGCTTAGAGATTTTCTATTGAGAAAAATGCAATTATGTAGATGTGATTTTAAATAATTGGTTAAACTGATGGAGAAGAACTGGTTTAGACCTAGCCCTCCCTTCGTTGGAGCCCTGATTGGTCCCAATCACTCAGCTCTCTTCATCTTATTTTCCTCCCCAAACATTGTGGACTTCACCTTGTACTCGCGTAATTTGTTTGTCTCCTTCTCAAGGGTGTTCTCATGATAAAACAACTACTTCAAGTGATTAAGAATTTGCATGCGTAAGCGTGAACCAGGTCACACATTCCAACTGACGTTTGAACCTTTCTATATATATTTTAGCTCTCTGTACCTCATGCAAAGGCTAAATATATTCCCAACAATAGCAATTTGAGCAAATGGTTTTTATATACTTATATTGTGTCACTTTTGCATCAGCCACTTTTCACTGGATTTTCTTTACTGTAATGTTTCACAGAACTAGTCTGTATAACTGTTTGACACTGAAGTGGTATGGTGTAAAAATCAAATTATAGCATTTGTTTGAATTGCTAAGGGTTTGCTAGTCTGACGCAAACTGGTCTGATGCAATTAGTAAAATTTAAATATATGCATAATTAGGGGAGTGGAGTTTGGACTGCTCTAATGGCTAGTTGTCATCATATTAGCCTCTTAGCGGTTAGCACTGGTTTTGAGCTGTGACTGAAGACTTGACAGATTATAGTAATTTTAAAGACAATATGGCATGTTGTTCTGGTAATTTTAAAACACTGCTACTACTGGTTTTGGCTTTCATGGGAGGGTTTGAGGGGAAAAATGGCCTGCAGCAGCTATCTTAATTTTAATCAGAATGGACATTATTTAGCATCCTAAGTTAGCATAAGCTAACCCAGTTAAGCGAACATAGCTCATTTTCAGTAACTGAACTATAGTGGGTGTCTTTCAGCCAGCTTGTTCCTCTCATTTACTCATTTTTTGATAAGCTGGAGTTGAAAGATGCCTGTTTATACCAACATGGTGCAATGCAGTAAACAAAAATCAAACAAACAAAAAAAAAAACATAAGGCAGTTTTTAAAAAATACATTCTATGAGTTTTTGTCCCTTTTGTGGTTTTCATTCTCAGTCGCTACCAACTCAATTCCCCACTGTTGTGACCACTGTCTACAGCAGGTAAGACAGTAACTGTTCATAAGCATTTCACACAACCCCACCTCAAGAAAGTACCCCTTTAACCAAAGCAATTCCTAGTGGAATAAGTGCTTGTATTATTTGCCCAGAATGCTCCTGTATGACTTAAACCTTATTGGTGCAACTGCTCTGCATGAACTGACTTCTCAACTGACTTCCCATTTGACTATGACCTTTTTTAGTGATGGTGATCTGACATGTCCTAAGCTGTTATTATGTAAAAGAGTGATCAGAAATGTGAAGCTTTAAACTTATAGGGAGACTGTCAGGAGCCAAACTCTGACCCTGAATGCATCATCATGGATGCAGGAATTTCACTGAAAAATGCAAGATCCATAATCATCACTGGGGACTACAACCAGAATTTCATCTGAGCCAGGCAGAAGCTGCAGCAGTTAGACTGATAAAACTTACTCCAGAGTGTAAAAAATGTACTGTGTTAATCAGTTATTTAAGAGCTTACTTTAAGGGACTTCCATTAAGAAAATCTAGTGATCACATGAGAATTTTGCATGAGTGGCACATTGTATGTCCAATAGATAGAACTTTTGGGTTTCATTGTACTTAAAGAAAGATATTTTGAGAAGATTTTTTTCCCCTTCATGAAAGGTACAGATCACTGTAGTTCAAATATACTGAAAGATCTGTTAAAAATAATCAGAATAAAAAAAAAAAAAAAAACAGTATATGGCTATACAGTGCGTCTGTGTAATTAGGCCATGGACAGTTTGTGTGGGAAGATACAGTATGCAACCTAGTGAGAGGGCATCTGGCTTGGCTTGTCGACAACACCCCCACAGACCAGAGAGCTGCGATGGGTCTGGTGCTCATACACGTCCAACACTACCTCATAAACTTGAAGAATGAGGAGGAAATAAAAAGAGTGACACAGAAGGAAAAAAACAGATTCTCCAGTGTGAGTTTTCCTAGCTCTGGTTTTGTCCTTCGCAAATCTCCTTCTCTTAGTTTCTATGGACACTTCCTCCATGTGGTGATTCATTTTCTGTGTGATTTCTTCCCATTCCCCCCTTTCCTATGGTAAAGGTTCAAATTGGAGAAAAAAGGTATACTGTGTTATGCACACTTTTATTATGGCACTGACAGGAACAACGGAGAAATACTTTGTTACTGGTTTAATGCAACTGTTGTGCAGAGTAAGAGGTCAGACAATTCAGCAGACATAAAGCTTTATAACATAACAGAAGTGGGAGCCAAATGAACATTTAACACCAAAACTGGTTTTGCTGTAAACACTTGAAAATTGTTGCACTATTTTCATTTTAGCTTAAATGTTCTGTGGGACTTTTTTTTTAAATTAAGATTTTATCCATCGATCCATTTTCTATACTCCTATGCAGAGTCACAGGACTCTGCTGGAGCATGTCCCAGCTCGTTACAGGTGATAAGCCATCATGCTGGCCCAAAAATGAGATTTTAATGAAAAATAATATGTTTTTCTATAAATTAATACTAGTACGATGATGCCAGAAAACAACAAGTAAACAGGCGGAAACTGGACATGATGTAAGTCCATTTTGGATTTGTGATTCAAATCTTCCAAAAGAAGAAGAAAAAAAACTTCTTGATGTGTCATACACAATAACAATTCCTTTCCCAAGGATTTTCAACATGTTTTATTTTTACTTTTTTTCTTTTTAGAGAATAATTTATTATTGCTTGATAACTGACTGTATAAAAATAAAGTCTTCTGTCTCGGATGAGTTATGTCCTACAACAGACCATACTTAGGAAAAAAACCTGAATATAATAAATTAAAATTATAGTAAGAACGGCATGACCTTCAATACCTAAAATTAGCAAATAAGAATGAATTTATTGGCAGAGAGTCTCATGTGGTTGGCATTGGCTGCTTTTGTTGCAAAATTATCATGCCATTTTTTAAAACATTTTTTAGCATAGAACACTCAGACTGAGGTAAATTTGTGACAAAATATGTTGTTAAAAAGAATGAAACATTTCAGTGAACCACTCTGGTGCAGTTTCATGAGAAAGCTCAATGATATCAGTATCAGAATTAAAAACCACAGTTTGTGATGGCATTTCACTCTGGCCAGTTTGTAAAAATGACACTGTTTCTAATGCATGAGAGGTAATAGTCTCGTGCATAAGAGCAGAAGCAAATCCAAGATTTAGTATCTTGCTCTGATGATGACATTCTGTTTCAAGTTATTTATGCATCAAATACAATGAACATGTCACATTTTGTCTCTTGGCACACAGCAGACAATCCTGAGCCTCAGTTGTGGCAGAAATAGGGGTTGTATGTCAAAGCCTATTTCGTTTCTCTGTAAGTCGCTCCCTTTCAAATAAACTCCTGATGCAGCAGACATTATAAACCACACTGCATGTTCGGATGCACAGATTTGCTCAGGCTCCATGTGCT
Source organism: Zenarchopterus dispar (assembly GCA_028564865.1). NCBI lineage: Eukaryota > Metazoa > Chordata > Actinopteri > Beloniformes > Zenarchopteridae > Zenarchopterus > Zenarchopterus dispar. The sequence goes on from JAOWBL010066078.1 coordinate 19,287, forward strand.
CACCTCCAGGTTGTCAGGCTGCCATATTGGATGGTTATCCCACTCTGCACATGGTGTGTGACTCGACAATCCTGTTCTCCTTCTATTGTGCCAAAGAGGGTGGAGTGTTATCTTGGCACCACTCTGTCTGTCAGTCTGTTGGTACATCTGTCTGCCTGTCCTCGAGGACTTGATGTCTGGAGGCGGCAGCATGAACTGTTTTCTCTACAACACAGGGCCTAGTAGTTTCAGTGGAGGGCACCTCACATGTTCTGCATGGCTTGGATGGTGCAGCGGGCAGCTTCACACAACAGTGGTGGATATGAAGGTAGTGGTTTAGTGTTTGTGGGAGAATATGAGCAAGGACAAAGATATAACTGTGTGCATGTATTGAATTAAAAAACAATCAGATCTTATGAGCATTGGTGTGTGCCATATGGTGCCATATTATTATCCAATCATCCCAAAACTTGTTTTGTGATCCTTATAATAATTCCTAAAAAGGTTAAGTTTGAACATGCTGAGGCCTTGCTCATTTTTGACATTGAGAGAGCACTGATGTCAGCACTTTTGAGATATTTTCAGTTAATGCAACAACAACTAAATCAGACAAGCTCTACTCTGCAAAAGAAAAAAATGCTTCCAGTAAAATCTTATATTTTCAGAAAATATTTGAGAAGCTAGAGGCACAGCTAAGAGTATTTGTCAATATTTAGTATTACAGGATTTCTGTAATACCAACAAAGTTTTACCACCTGATTGCAGGTGCATGAGAGTAGCTCCAAAGCCCACTATCACAGCACATGTTAGTCTAAAACCTCATCACTGACATTTGGACTAGCAGTCTTTGCCAAAAATCTCGTATCAATCTAATTATTTTTATGACAAAAAGCTGTCTTTTGTTGGGAATTTTTTCCAGCTTGTAGTAAATAGAAAAAAATATAGCAACACTCCTCTGTTATTCTGCTAGAAGCACTCAGAGATCTGGGACTTGTACTAGATTAAAATAATAAAAAGGTTATGCTTCTTTTGAAAGCCAGGGATGTAGGTTATGAAATCTTCACCTCACAAAGAAAAAAAAAAAAAAAAGGCATGGTGGAGGCTGAATATGAATATCTCTCCATCTGTGTTAATAATTTACGGATTCATTCTGGTGTCTTTATTGGCTTTTGTAATTGACTAAATGCCACTAAATGTAGAGCTGCCCTTTTAATATCCTCCAGTGTAAATAAAGAGAAAATGATAATTATAAATGGCTGTTACACTGGTGTCACATCAATTTCTGTAAATGTTGCTCAGTGGTGCGTATATGATGAGGAGAGGTGTCTGTAATAAATAGGACGACAAGTTGAAGGTAAACTAGCTGGAGGGACACAGCAGGCAAGGGTGTGTGTGGTTTTTTCATCTAATCATCTTGTCATCATAGTCCTGATCCAATCGAGCAACAACCCTATAGGCTAAATTTTTAGTGCCCAATGTTTGTTAAGCAGTGACACTGTGATGGTAAAAATGTCTATTAGTTTATCCCTAATTTGTACCAAGGACATCATGAGATTTACAAATACTGCTAAATACAAGCAGGTAAATAAACATATTTTGTGGAGTAATATTTGAAAAGAGAAACAAAAACATGCAGACTATTATTACCAAAGAAAAAAAGTAAGTTTTTGGAAAGGTTGGCAAAGTATATAGAAGCATGAAGATTCAGAACATTTCTCAGAGTCTTTCATTTTCATAAGCTGTTGGAATTTGAAGGGAGGTACAAAAAAACCTTCAAAGTAGCTTTAATCCTATTCCAAATGTTAGAGTTAATCTTTACAGTAAAAGTAAGAAAAAATATTTTGGAAAGATGGTTAATACATACATACACACACACACACACACACACACACACACACACACACACACACACACACACACACACACACACA
>JAOWBL010066108.1:0-21190 GCA_028564865.1 Zenarchopterus dispar
CAATGTTGATCTGTGTTTAAGTGGATTTGCTGAAGAGAAAAACACTTCCCACAACCTCCCCAACAACAGCAGCAAAAACGCACATTTAACAATATTTATGCTGGCTGTTGTTAATGCCTCTAAATGTAAAAAGGCAGGTGCTACAGGGTTCAAGGATCAGCCCTGTACAGACAAGACTTTTCGGCTTTGGTAACCATTATATGTTGGCTGTGTAAATCAAACACCACAACTCATTGTATTTGTACAGTATATATCATTGCTCATAAGATATACATGGTTTTCTATTTAAAACAGGATTTACATTTTTGTTTGTCACAATGTGCGCATTTTCATCGCTGTGAAGGCTTTGTGTGAGTGATGTCCTTGCATGCATGAGAGTGCAGTCAACAGGTTGATCTCAAGGCTTTTTCTTTGAGCTGCTGCAGCACGCAGCTGTCGATGGAGTTATTTGGATGACTGCTGCTCATATAAAGCGACAGAATGTCTGTGCTGAACAGATGCTGCCCTGCTTTATTGTAGAGCATGCAAATATTGTCTGGAGTGGGGTTTGAAATAGCTCTGTGTTAAAATATATGAACAAAGCCCTTTTAATACAATCTCATGTACGACGGCCTTGGTTCTCAGCTGTTCTGCACAATATTAATAACTTGGACAATACTAGAATAAGAAAAACAGAAGTCATAGCTTTTAATATATTACATTCTTGGGAATCTATAAGACCTTATCAACATGAAAAAAAGAATTATTCACTTGCCATCAGACACATTGTATCAACCAAATATTGATGGATATATCAATAATGCAGTTCTACTGGAAACTTGTGCTAAACATTGATTTTTTTTTTTTTTTAATTGATCCCATGCAGGCACTTGGTGCAACTTTGGCAGTTGGATTCACTCTTAATGTGTCTTGCAGAAACTGTCCCAAAAGGGTCTTTATCTTTATAAACATTCAATGATCTTAACTCTGCTGCTAGTGTAAGACTTCCCTAATGTACACCTCTGTATTAAATGCATTATCTGGGATTTTATTCTATTCTTAAGAAACAAGAATCAGTTAATTCAACACAAGTGCATTGTCTGTATTCATGGCAAAGAGTCCATGTACAACATCGTCAGAGTAGCATTCTGCTATGTTTTGTGTGTCCTCCCAACACAACCACAGCACAGAACTATTTGTGACTCATTGGACCAAACATCCTGCAATGACCCTGATTCAGCTCAAGTCAGCTCAGGCAGGGAAGCGAAAGTAACATATTCACGCTGCCAGATTCAGAGGCCTGCACACAGAGAAACACTCCCACAGAGACAAGCACACACTGTATGCAGTAGCATCAATTATAAAATGGCATTTAGCTGCCCCAGTAGGAAACTTTGCGTCGAACTACATGTGGTACACTTGCTCTAAAAATTGCAATATGCAATAACATTACCCTCTGTGTCAGTAGTGTGTTCATACACACCATCACCTTGCTCAACTTTCACAGCAGGTACCTTGTTGCAGACTCAGAGTTCCACATTGTGAAAAGTAGTCTCTTGCTAAGGTCCCCCTCACTAATAACACTGCAAATGAGGAGAGAAAATCAGTCAACCACATTCAAATTCCAAGTGTTTCTTCAGACAGCTCAGCGTAAATTCAACAGCAGGTGCAATCATATACAAACTCAATGTGGGGTCACAAATGAATGCAGACTACCCCGTGGGCAGTAAACAGATGCAAAGAAGTGTCAATGTCAAAAATTTTTCGTCTTGAGTAGAAAACTGTCCCAGGGCTTTGATTTCTTGAGTTACTTCAGAGTTCATTGGTTAGGGTGCCTTTCACCAGAAAGCTCACTGTTTCCATAAGCTATTAGGTGATACTCAATCTAATCCTGACCAGTACCCTTATTTTCATCAGTATTGGTGAGTATTTCTACTTTTACACACAGTTCTTTCTGCAAACCAAGGTTCAGTTCATTAAAGAGACTCACATGATGAAATAATGACACTGGATGACAGTGAGTCGACATAAGTTGCAAAGTCAGTCGTATCTGTTGTTACCAACAAATAAATCATAGGAACTGATCCCACAGCTTTACAGCTTTTGTCAATAATTTATCCATCTCTAAAAATTATTCCTATATATAATATCAAGTTTTTATTTTCAATGAAATGCAATATAAACCATACTATACCTTTTAAGCACTACAATGTTCCAATTAAGGCAAAAAAAATCTGATTCAAAAATACTTTATTAATGCCTAAAGGTAAATTAGTTGCTGTAACTACAAAAATAAAAATAGATTGATAGATAAATAACTTGTAAAATGGCATTGCATGGTAATTACTATTCAAATCGTATGAGTACTCACAAGTGAAAAGTTTGCAAAAAGACAGGGTTCCTACAGTCAGGAACCATCTGAGTCTTTTGTCTTCCTCCAGGATTAGAGTCTGGAATCATGCCAACCTGAAAAACACAAAACAAAACTAGTTACAAGCAAGTTTAAAGTGTCCCCAGTGATTCTGTTGAAATAATTATAATTCTAAACCGCAGCACAAACCTTAACATAAGAGTCGCATGACCCTTGGCATTCATTCAGCATGTCCTTGGCCTCCAAAACTGTAAAAAAAATAAATGCAATGTTGATGGAGACTTTTCAAACCTCTTCCATAGTCATTTATACTTTAGCCTCGTCTTAAAATGGACTAAATTATTATATAGAATAGCTCTATATTTCCCTCCATCCAGCTTTACCTTACTAAAGTAACACTCAGGGTCTGCATGTTCTTCACATATTCTGTTGGATTGTGGTTGAATAGTTTCATCAGATCAAAAGGTTTCCACATTTCCACAATTCTTAACAGGCTTACATTCATCTCAAGACAGATTCTGCTCAGTCATGCTGTCAAAGGCCTGATTGAAGGATTGTTGCACTGTCCTTCTTTAAGTTTTTCTCATCTCCACAGAGAACATTTGTGTCATAATATTGCTTGTTTTTGTGTCTTGTCCTTGTCACCTCTGAGCTTTCTGGATGGTCGGCGTGTCCTTGGACCTTAGCAGCTCGCACAAACCTGCTGCTGATCATCAAAGAACCATAAATACCGGGTCCATGCAACCATTCGTTACCAGATTGTATTGACTATTACAAAGTTTAGTATCTATGGCCAACCATTCTCTGTTTGTGTTTCTGATATCTGTGGATTTATGTACTTTTGCTTCTGTCCTGGATTCAGTGATACCGAGAGCCCCGCCTTGTCCCTGCTTACCTGCCAACTCTGCCATACCATCCTCAATAAGCTCCTGCTCTCAGTCTACCATTCACCTGTCTGTTATCCCTCAAGATCCTCATCCAATCAGCCGTCTGCCATTATGCCTGCCAGTTCACCAAGATCACCGAGTTATCTCCATCTGAACACCAGCCTGCAGTCAGATACTCACCTGCCATCCCTGCCATCAACCAGAACACCAGCCCTGGAGCCAGCTTGCCTCTCCGTGATCGCTACAGACTTGCTATTTTGTGTCATTTAAATTATAGGAATATATTTTCAGACTATTCTGGTGTTGGAGTAATTCTTGGGTCTTCTGATTAGTCATAACAGATTGTTGTTTACATGTGATATTGAAAGCCTGTTGGAAATTTTAAACTTTTTTCCATTTCAGAGTGAAAAACACAAATGTGGTCGGATATGCTAAATGCTGAACACAACACTATTTCTGAAGTCTATGAACAATTTCTCAGCCTCATGGCTTAACAAACCAACTGTATGACCTTATTATGTGTAGATGTTTCCGTGCCTTCCTTTATTTACTCATACATTTCTTTCTTTATTTGTTTATTTTATTTATATTTTATTTACTGTCAAAAAATGAATACCAGTTGGTTGTAGAAGCATTTCAAGAACCACTTCAATTTTTTCCATATTTAACTGAACCAATTCAACATTCTGCCTGTGGTCTTTTCCTCATATCACTGACTACAGGACAAGACCAAAGCAAAGCAGAACTGATATTGGAGAGATCCTACTTTTAATAACCCTGACCTAGATCTGACCTAGAGCCTCCCTGTATTTCAACATATAAACATGAGGTCTGAGTCAGAGATCACAACAACAGCTCAGAGAAGATAATGATTCAGCATAATAATATACAGATACTCCTCATTATTTCCATTCAAACAACCTGTTCTTTTTACACAGTTTGTGACCTTTTATGCTATACACAGATTGCACAATACATTAGGTGATCTATGTATTTTGTACAAGAAGCGTTGAATGATTGAAGAAATCCTGGCTGTTTTATCTTTATTTATAGTGGGCTACATCCCTAATAACCATGAGGGATGTATGCTTGTGATCTGATGACAAGAATGCATGTTAATACCTGTCTCTCTCTCCTTAGATGCAGAAGTGCTCTGGCTAGAGCAGGGGTCTCGAACTCTGGTCCTTGAGTGTCGCAGTCCTGCATGTTTTAGATGTTTCCCTGCTTTAGCACACCGTGATACAAATGACTGTGCCACTAACAGAGTTGTCCAGGCCTTGATGACAAGCTAATGACACCCATTAATTAGATTCAGGTGTGTTGCTGCAAGGATACATCCAAAACATGCAGGACTGCAGCCCTCGAGAACTTGAGTTTGAGACCCCTGGGCTAGAGAAACCAAAAAGCTGCAATCAAAGATAATTAGGACTATGATTGTGACCATCATTAAATTTGTTGTTAACCTCCGCCAGGATTTCTGCTTCAGGTTATGTGTATGCTCACATCAAAAAGAGGATTGCCATGAGCCATTTGATGCTTCTTCATTGAGGATTTACTTAAATTTACCAATGTTTAATTAATAAGAGCAGTTTGAGTGAATGGAACCGTGTAATTAAGTGATAACTATAAATAGAACAATGTTGCTGAAATTCAAGCAATTCTAGTGGTTTTAGTCGATATCAGCAGTTTTGAATATACTGGTCAGTAGATCAAGACAAAGCATGAAAATATATGCTATTTTGCCCCAGTGGTTCCCATAGTGATGCAATGCATAGTCTATATTTTATTTAACGGCTCAACAGCAACAACAAAAGCTTCACTATTGTGGCATAACATACAGCTCAGCAGTTCTGAATATTTGACATATTCCCTCAGCTGTGAATGTACATCACAACCTGTTAATTCACCCTCCATTTTTGGTCAAAAGGACTGACTTTTAGTTCAAATTAAAATCAATGCAGGATTAAGTATCCCAAATATTTTGCATCATAACTAAATTTGGCATATAAAATCACTATGTAGTGATATTTTTGGCCAGTCTATTGGATGACCTGTGAAAATACTGCTGTTTCTGATAAATTAAGACTCTTTTAGCTGATGAGCACTTGATGATAAATCACAGACACTAGGCCTCAATCCAGCCTTCCACTTTCCTCCACTTATCCGAGGTTGGGTCATGGGGCCAGTAGACTAAGCGGGGAGGCCCAGACTTCCCTCTCCCCCAGCTACTTTGTCATGCTCATCTGGGGGGATCCCAAAACATTCCCAGGCTAGCCGAGAGACATAGTCCCTCCAACCTGTCTTGGGTCTTCCCTGGGGTCTCCTCCCACTGGGACTTGCCCAGAAAACCTCACCAGGGAGGTATCATCACCAGATGCCCAAGCCTCCTTGGCCCCTTTCGATGCGGAGGAGCAGCAGCTCTACACTGAGCCCCTCCCGGTCTTGTTCTTTCTGTCACTACCCACAACTCATGACCATAGGTCAGGGTAGAAACATAGACCAACTGGTAAATCATATATTCCTCTTCAAATAGTTTGGAATATGAGGAGTAACTGGCTCTTCTCAAAGACTTCCACTGAATGAATATTAATTGGCTCCTCACAGAGGAATAGCAGTAACAAATGCTGAAAGGGTAGATAGAGAATCAGAAGCAAAAATTGAGTGTAATTATCTTTGGTTGCTAGGAAACTAAGATAAACAACTATTTTGTTGTATCCATGTACCCATTGACCCCTGCTTTTCATCACTAATGGTCACCTGTTTTGGTTTAAACAGTGATCTGCAGTGCACCATTCAATATGTAGTGTATGTGGTCAAAATCATGGTTGGCATAGACATAATGCTGACAGAATCTTCTCTAATATTTCCAAATTAAAAATATATTTATTTTTTTAAAAATCAGCAGCACATAGTAGGTGCAAACTACAGTGCTTTCATTGAAATGGACAAAAGTGTTTCTCCATGTGAGGAGTGTTTAACAGGACTTACCACTGACAACAAGTAATTCATCCTGCTGGACAATTGACAGTTTGAGCTGACCTGTAAAAATAAGAGAAGAAAAATGATTATCATTGTCATAAAGTGTAATTTATTTCAAGGAATACTCAGATTTTTTGAAGATGTCTTGGTTTTTTCACAAAGAAATATACATTTTTGTATGTCCATTAAATACATTTTGACAAAAAACCTTCAAACAATTATATAAGCCCAGTTGACAAGGCTTTTGTCACATTTATTAATGTGATATTTTAATTGGGACAAAGTTGCATAATCAGAATACTAATAATTAAATATAACATAATAATGTAATATTCCGGGGTAATGAATAAGATTTCTCACTGCATCAACCTGACCAAAACCTGCTATAAAAATAAAAACAAATGAAGAGAAAAACTGCTATAGCATTTTATTCTTATTTAAATTACATTGCCTTTCTCTCACTGGCTCAGTTAAATCACTTAATTTTTCTATAGACCTTTTTCTAAACTTGCCTTACAAACTTTTGTAAGGGAGTAACACTATATGAATTAAAGAAGTTTTGACTTAGAAGAAAATATACGCTTGCAGCAGAAAGGAGGTATTACTAGCTTAATGGGGAAGTGGCTAAATCAGAATAAATTGTTTTTCTAAAAAAAAAAAAAAAATCAGAAATGTCATTCTACTTAAGCGATAGTGTGAAAAGGGTCCCAACAGACGAATCAAGGTACTTTTAACTGTGAATCTACAAAAAGTATACAAAAATGTAGTTTTGTTAAGAGTTCACTTCACCACCACCTTAACCCCTTATAGAAAGTCAGATATACAACAAAAGAGAGTTCATGACCACTGGTTCCCTGGAAGTGTCATACAAATCCAGTTCTACAGCTAAGGTTGATTTAACTGTGGAATATTCCTTTAACTTCCTTGAGTCCCTTAAATCTGCCAGAGAAACAGTCCTCCAACAGATAAAATATGAAAGGAAGTAAAAGCCATTACACTTATACTTTAGTCTGTGTTTAGACAAGCAAGTCTTGTATCTGTACTTTCCATATGAATTCACAAATTTCGAACAATATCATTAACATGTTTGAAGTCATGAGTATAATTTTAGCCTCTGAGGATACCTCTTGGACACTTTCCATGTGAGATATATCACTCATGTCCTGCTGTGAGAAGACCCCAGGGCAGACTTGGTACACTTTGGAGAAATAATTTCTCTCAACTTGCGAAAACCTCAGTATCCCCCTGCCAGGACCTCTATGAGGTGCACCACCATTCTTCAGGCAAATGTTTTCCTCAGACTGTGAGATTAATGAAATAATATACAATGAAAAAAAAGTTCATTTATATTTGTTTATTCTATTGTGATCTATTGTTTTTTCCCATAATATAAAAAGGGGTTACATCTATCATTTTTCATACAGCCTCGGGTTGCATAATAATCATCAAGTTGAATCTAGAAAATTAAAGATTTGGATCAAGGACAAGGTTAAAATAAAGTATAGCTTAAGACCAGAGACTTTAGATGTTTAGATAGTAGGTCATGTACTGTTTGCATTACCGTCTTTGTTCACAGTCCATCAGCTGTCACTTTTTCTCTCCCATACTGTCTACCAGTTTCTCTTTTCTCTCCTTTCCTGTACACCTCCCAAGCTGCCAACAACTCCAGGAGACTCTTACTGGCCATGTTGACATGGCCACTGCTAACATTGGCTTTGTGCTACTCTAAATTAATCCTGTTCATAAGAGTGCAGTCTAAAATGAGGGAGCCTCGCTGTGTGATAATGCTGCTGGCATTTCAGAGCTTGGGTACAAGGGATGTTTGTCGTTCCCACACTGATCTTGGCGTGGTATTGTGCTCCTGGTCGCAGTAGAGGAACAAAGTGAGAAATGAAAACACTGTTAGAAATATCTTAATGGACATGCCTCCAACAAATGTAATTACGAAGCAGTCTCAAACGTATTAAGTCCAGCCTGTGTCAGTACTGTATTTAGAAGCTAAACCAAATGAAAAATGGTCAGTGCAGACCGACAAGAATTGCAGAAGATTAATATAAAAATTAAAAGTATGATGCATATTGCAAAACATTTTTTTACAACATAAGCATAAATAATAAAAAGAAATATATTGGTTTAACAGACTGTTCTTTAAAAAGCTTTAAAAATCAAAACTTTATGAATTAAAAGCAACGAATAGAAGTTAAGAGTCAACAGTTTAAGGTAGTGTTCGTGCAAACGACATCCACTGTTTGTTCTTGTCTTGGTCTCCTGGAAATTCATGTGGTTTAAGCAGCCACTGCATCATAACAATGTTATTTGAAATACATTTGTGTGTGTTGCAAAAAGGCAAACTAAAGAACAATGCCTGTGATACATTACCTATGTGGATTAACTATAATGATAATGACAGTTATAAATACAGACACATTAGTTATAACTAATGTGTAGAAATAACAAACATTAAGGATAGTGTCAGGTTAATGTATAACCTTCGACAGGTGTGACTTAATAGGTCATGGCAGACTAAACACTATATTTGTATATTTACTTTTAGTCAGTGCAAGTTTTTGATTGGGAGGAGATCATGGTCTTCATCTTACATCAAATTTTTCAAGATCTAAGTCCACCTGTTTCCACTTGGGGATAGTATCTAAAAAACAGCTGTGGAACAGCTGGAACTGAAATTGACTCTTAATATAAGAAGAGGGAAGTGGAGGTGAAAGAACATTTAACAAAATTAAACAATTTTGCTTCCTTGTTGAGCCAGATTCAACTTAATTTAGTTATTACGTGTAACACAGCTGCATCACAAATCATTTTGTTTCTGTCTATTCTATTTTATTACATCAAATGAGCTACAGCATTTGTGATCATATATATATTTACTTATTATTTGGCATAATTACATTACAGACTGTGGAAAGGCTTCCTTACATTCTTGTCTATATGCGGCCCCTCAACCAAGCCTCTTCTCTCATCTGAAGTTAGTTCAGACATCAAGATATCTTTTAATATGGTTGTTTTACTTACAGCCATTTCCAGTGAAAATCTTGGCTAAACATGTATGTTTTATGAATGTTTTTAAATAGATGTTGAAGAAAAATAAAACCTTTTGAATTATTTCTGAAAAAGTAATTTCAAAGAAAAATACATGCTAAGTTACTTGATTTTAAGATTGAGGCATTTAAGTGAAAATAATATGAATTAGGTATCATTTTTTTTGGCAATAGCCATGCAATAATGACTGTAAAGCCAGCATTATAGGGAGTGAACTGTCATCCATGAGTTTAAGCGAATGTGTCCTTGTCAATGAAACATGTACTTCAATGTAAAACATATCTATTCAAGAAAAATGAATAAAACATAGTAATAATAAGCACTTTGCCTGAGGTGCTAATTTTTTGCATCCATTTTTTGCACACCTATAACCTTGGGGACAAAGGTCTGCCTTGTCCTTTGTTTAGGTGCTCTTGTATTTTATTGCTCAGTGAATTTAGGAGTGAGGTGAACACTGGACTGAATCATGTTTGAAACCAAGGTAACAACAGAGCACATTTTCAAACAAATGGCTCCAAAAAAAGAGAAAAGGAGCCTACTCTAGCTGATGAAATGGCAATGCTGTGTCTGCATGTTTCTCTTAAACTCCAGTTTACAAAAACAGGCTTTGCTGCTCATTTGATTTACATTTGAAAACCTGAACCCTAAATCCGTCCAGTAAGGCCAGAGAAGAGGACACTCTTAATCTTTATGTGACAGATACACAAGCTACTATCAGCAAAAGGGAGAAAGATAAGAGAGGAAAATGTATTCCTGTTCTGTAACATTTTCTCTGAGAACAGGAAGCCATTTCAAAAGTTAGAAAACTGCTGTGTGCAAGATTTAAAGTTTCTTTTTTTTAAGGTCAATGCCAGTTCTTCCTTTTGGACCGTAACAAGAACAGAGAGTAGATTTGATGAGATATGCACAACTTTCTTCTTTCCTCCATTGCTTTGTATCCTCTCATAATATGTCTTCTGCTATGTTGGCTACCAAGTTTAGTAAATTGAACACGCGACTCATTATCAAATCAAGGTCATAGATTAAATTTAGTGTAAGCGTTTCATACACATAGGAAGGCTCCTGTACCATAGACATCTGTATGTCATATGCTAATAGTCTTTAGTCTTTACAGAAAGAAAAAAGGATTATCTGAAGGCTTCAAAGAAACATATCTACAGTAATTCATTACATTGAGGACTGCACATTTCAAATATTTAAAACACCTTTGTACATATTTAATACTGGGATCTACTCTTTGCACTTCAGTCATGATTAAAACGTTAGTTCCTTCTTCTAAGCATTATCACTGGCAGGGTATCCGTTCTGACAAACTGGAAAGCGATAAATGCTCCACAGGGTATAACCATCAAGGGAAACACTCAAGTATGCCTCAGGAAAAGAAGAATTTCACTTGGAAGAAATAGCTTCTTGAGAGGTAAGAAAGGTGTCCAAGCTCAATTTGGGGTTACATCTGTTATGGTTATGGAAGGAGGTAAAAACATCTAGCTACCATCCATTGGAGCTCTTTAAATATGCCTAGAAGTCATGGGGCCCCAATTAAATCAGTCTATCCTTGAAGAGAGAGCCTCTGGGTGGGTTTAACATGACGACAGAGCAGCGATGTAATCTCAATGTAAGCAGTGTAGATAGCTCCAACTGATGAATAGGGACTGTTTGAATCGGTTTTGGCATCTACGGCACTGATATCATTTCTTCACAACGTAGACTATTTGCTGTTATGCCGACAGGCCACGGAGATGTTTGATTTCCCAGTTAGCTCCAGTGGTAGCAAAAAGAGACTTGGTGAAAATCAAGCAGTGGTTGTTGTCTTCCTATCGATCGCCCTAATGGAGGACAAGGTGAATGAGGCGAACAAATTTGGAAAATTTGGCCTCACAACTTGCCATCCATAAGGAGAGTGAGATTCATAGTGCACAATGCCAGCTGATATTCGGTAGTCCTGAATCCTGGCTTTTGCAGAACAAGTAGCAAGACAAATTGGACTTCCATGGCAATCTCTTAGGGAGTGTGGTAGATGAGGCCTATATCATTTACAAATAGTAAGAGGCATCTGGTGAACCTCCTCTCATGGTAAAATAGGCTATTCAAGAGGAAATCTGTACATGATTATGTACATCTGTCTAACATTAGCTGTACCCAGCTGTGTTAAACACAGTTCCTTATGTGGTGGAGATACTGGTTGAATGTTTAAGCTCACCAGTTCTTGCTAAATTCTGCTTGCAAAAAAAAAACAACAATTGTTTGATTTCATTTTTACTATACTGTTGTCTCTCTCGCTCCATCAAATTTTTTACGATGACTTGAGTCTATCATGCCCAGAACAAATAAATTAACTGCTCTACAAAGCAATCAAAATCATTTCTTCTTTACACTGAGGCCATTGTGTTCTAGTTGTCATTAAAGCCTACACAACACTCCTCTGTGATCATGTACCTACAATAAGATATCAATAATGTGAATCTTGACTTGAGGGTAAACAATAATATTTGTTTATGTAAAAGCAAGGTGTGTAATAGCTGGGTTGGCTAAGTGACTAGAGGTAGTGAGGCTTTGGTTTCCAATCCTGCCAAGTTTGTTTTCGTTCCAAACATGTATAATTGAGATTTTGTATAATGGTGTTGTTGTAAATCAATGAAAACATAATTTAGTAAGAGGTGCTCTGAGTTTATCCATGCCTCACAAATGCATGGCATGTATTGAAAAGATTAATGATTACGACACTGAAATCTGCTCTCTGGAATGTCTACTCTCCAAAAGGGTTTAAAGCTTTATTGTGACTATTTCTAAAAAAAACAGCACAGCAACAACTTTTATTATCCTCACTTTTTCCTTAATTTGTTTGAAAAAAACAGTTTTTCTTGCATGTCCTAGTAAATACATAGCAAAAATAAAATTCACTAGCGATTAAAAGGGTGTAGTTACCCCCAACCTCTAAGCACTGCAGGCATAACATTGAAAAAGTCAACCCCACAACTGTAAACAGTCCTCTGTAATACCTTATTCATATTCATTTTTCTTGACAGATAAATACTGGATTATGGATGAGGTTCCAGTCTCAGTGAACAGTGCAGATATACCCTCCCTCCGTTTGGATAATACCCTCCATAAATGATTCAGTGTCACCAGATGAGGAGGGGAAGCCTCATTACCAGACAAACGAACATGTTAGTGCACCTGAGTCAACTTGTTGCTGTAAGTAATATAATGCTCTCCTTGAAAACACAATCCTTTACTTAACATTCCTTAACATTCAATGAGATAGATAAATGGTACTTCGATACAGAAGGAGGTGCTTTTACCCTCTTTTGGCCCATGCTAGGGTGGATTTATGTAATACTTATTTTAGAAACTGTCAAATATTACACAACGCAGGAATTCTTTGAAAAAAGTGAGAAATTTACCCTACCATGCGTACTGAGGAGAAAGGACGATGCTTCGGGGGAGTTGATAGGAGGCTCACGCAGGTAAACTCTGAGGCAGGTCATTTTGGAGCGACAGTGTTTGCTGCTTCTGCAGACAGCTTCATTTCAGGCTCAGAGAAAAAGAAACTTGATGCCCATTTGTACCTGTGTGGGTATAACATGTTTACAGTTAACCCATAAAAACCCAGACGCATCTCTACTTGAAGAAAAAATATGGGGTGCATAACACAGACAATGTGGACTATATGTGTAAGGAACTTTCCAGGACAAAGGCAGTATGACGCTTGTGTCATCATGCATCCTTATGGGTTAAAAGATGTATGGATGTATATAAACATATAATTGCACATATTTGACATACATTTGGACTAAGGTGGTAAATTATAAATCATAATATTAAAGAAAAGTCAACACTGTTCAGTATTTAATCTAGTGGTTTCCAGGAGAAACTGTCAATATTGATGGTTGAGTTGGAATATGAAATTCTTTTAATCAAAAAGTAACCTTTCCTTCTTCACTAAATTAAAAATGTTGGGCAGCAGTTTTAAGGAATAAAAACAAAAAGATAATCCACTTTAATTAAAATCAGTAAGTAAAAGATAATCCAAACAAAAGCACTCTACAGCAGCTACTAGAGCAAAGAGCAAAGACAAAAAAGATGTTTTAATACCCAGATTAAATAATCAGTGAGAGAGTGTGTGCAGTAGAGTAGATACAACTAATCCAGTGTTTTTGAGAGGCAAAAATCCAGATTACTTCAGATCATGATTTAACACACCTTTGGGTGAAGTGTGACACAACAGTAATAGCATCAGTACATTGTTTAAACATCTTGCTCAGCAGCAGCACACCATTAACCTCAAGATGAACTTTCTATATTAATCCCAATTACAAGCTGACTGAACTACCAAGAAGCCATCCAAAGCAAGCTTTTTTTAAAGAGATGAAAAACACGCAGTTGAAGGATTTCCTCCTGCTTACAACACACAATGTCCAAATCCAACTCCAACACCGCTGTGCACATGGCATGCTCACAAAAATAACATGTGCTCACAAACTATTTCTGTCCCAAATCTTAACTCAAGTTATCTCTTTGGCCTGCCTCCTGACCCTTTTCCCAGAACTTTAAAAAGTCATGATCATTTACCCTTTTCCTCTCATTCTGTCATCCTTTAAAAAAAAAAGAAAAAAAAGAAAAAGAAAACTGATTCATTGGGTCCTTATCAGTTACAGCGATGGGAAAACAAAGGAACTCATGAACAGCCTTACCAAAGAGGAAGCAGAACAGGACTTCCATACACTAGTCTCTCTCAAGGACACTCTCTTTTTTTTTTTTGTTACACAATAATGTTCACAACTTTCAGCAGACAAAGAGCCTAGATAATTAAAATTCCAGTAAGTCTAATTTGTCACATTTACAATAGCCAATCTAAAGAAATGGGGCTGCAAAACGTCTACAAATGCACTATTATCTGGTCTTAAATATTGGTAAGTTGGACTTATATTACTCTAGTTTCTGACAAATGTTAGAAATTAGAGTAACTTTGAATGAGTAAAGGTGTCTAAACCTTTACTGAGTCTGTGGATGCTAGGAATGATAGATAAGAGCTGAAGGAAAAGCTGAAGAGTTTGTGCAAAGGGGAAAAAACAAGAACAGGAAGAAATGTCAATGTCAGGTGCAGTTAGAAAACAATAGCAAAGGCTACAGGGACTTAATTATGACAGAAAAGTTAAGTAAGTAAGAATGGCATATATACCTTGAAAAGAGTTGAATTTTCAATCTGGAACAAAAGATTGGAGATGACTGCTTTTTGCACTTAGAAGTGGACTCAATTATTGTACAAAAAAAAAGAGAAAGAGAGAGAACTGCACGTAAAAAAAAAAAAATTGTCCAGCCTGTTACAGAAGGCAGTTCAACAGCTGGTGGGAACAGGCTGAAGAGCACAACTTCAAAATCAGCTTCTCAGTCAAACCCCAATCTCAAAATAGGAAAGTAAAATTTACAAAGCTTATCTTTCTATTGCTACATAATAGTAAGTGGAGTAACAAACTAGACACTATATCAAGTCAAACATTTTTGACCAAAAAGAGCTGACATTCTCCTATTTAAAGATAATCAGTTACCAATGCATCACTGAGTGTGTAGCTGGCTACATCAGCTTCTATGAGGAGAACACCATTCCCACAAACACAGTGAAGTGCTTTTCAAAAACAAACCCTGGATCACCAGTGACCTGAAAAAACTGCTGAACAAGAAAAAAAAAAACCTTCAAGGAGGAAAACAAGGAATTATTGTGTAATATACAGAAGCAAATTAAAGTCAAGTTAAGACAAAGAAAGAAGGTTTATAGGAAAGGGCTGGAGGGAAAGCTCCTGCAGAACAATGTAGAGGATGTGTGGCCAAGGATGATGAAGCTCAAAGGCTTCAAGCAGAAGAGGGCTCATACTGACGGATGCCTGGAAAGAGCCAGAAAGCCGAAGATGCCTTTGAGGAGATACAGCCCAGCCCCTCTCCTGTTCATGGCCACACAGACCTCAATCACTCCCTGAACCCACCGCTTCCCTGTCACATCTCTACAGCCGCAACTTCCACCTCAATCATGGACCTTAATATGTCTCTATCATCATCTTGCACCACAAAGAGAAATACCACAACACCCTCCTTCCCCAGATATCTGGGATTTTGCTGCACCTCTTCAAGCTCAGCCTGAAAAGGCTAATAAATGTCTTTTAAGTTGACTTAGCCTTCTAATGCCACAACATCAATCCGACATGCTCCACCCCTCACCAAACACACACGCATACACACACACACACACTTCATCCACATGATCCCCATGGTACGGCAAGTTAAAATACCCTTATTCTAGCTAATTTATCTTGCACTTGGTCTTGTTTTGGGGATGTGCCAACTCCTCCTCCAGGAAACCCAATGAGTCATCCTCATTTAATTCAAGATTTTTTTTTTAACTGCTTTCATGGGATTGTACTGACCTTAAGGATCCAGACAACTGCACAATGATACAATATATCTTTAAAGTCTATGCCAGAATACAGCATTTTGGTAGGATGAGCTAATTATTAAACATGGCTTTTAGCCACATTGTGAACTGCAATTCTTCATAAAGGTGAGAACTAAGGTGAACGTAGGTCATCACAGCCATTTGCCTGTCCATTAATTTGTTTGTTGAAGGGTTTCACAACTACTAGCCCACCAAATTTCATTAGACTTCATAGACTTTCAGTGCATGGATAAAGGATTGGCCCATTTTAACATTTGGTGCAGATCAATTTGTTAAAATAATGAAATACAGAACTGGCTGTCTGTGTGCTTCTCTAGGCCTCTTTCTTGGCAGTTTCTAAGAAAATGACGGCAGAATCTCTTTTAGCCTTATGAAATATGATGTCTTACCTTAAACTACCCAACAGCATATTAACATTTGCTTGTCTTTTTGAAATCTTACTTGCCAGTTCATCTTTCTCCAAGTTTATTTGTATGTATAGAAAAAGTGTCACACTGTATTATGAGGAAACAACTAAGACAACCTGCTGTCTAAAAAAGTTCAGGAAAAAAAATCAAGACTTCAAAGAATATGACTTAAAACATTAAAATGAATGTTGCTTGAGCTTAAAAGATCTAACAATCTAATCTAACATATGTTCTAAACAATGATTCACCCCCTTTTTATCTCATTTTTGTGTAGTTTGTTGAAAGAAGTGGATTCAAGTTTATTTATCATTTCTAAGTGGTGGAACTTTTAAAACATTCCTAGCACAGGTTAATATCAGACATTGTCTTAGCAAGTCTAGAGCAACAGGTGGTACAGAAGTTGTGGATTTGACAAAAAAAATACAATGGCACAACCTAGTGGACTTTCTATGAAATGTCTACCAATGTCGTGGATCATAATGGATTCTATGTGTATACTTGTAGAAAGGGTGAAAAAATAAAGTCATTACAATATTAATACAATGAAACGGTTGTATGAATGGTTATTTCTGTTGCCTGGGGATCACTTCATGAGTTGTATTTACTCTGAAACCAAAGGGACAGCGCTTGAATAAATCTTTACAACCGCCATGATAATTTGTCAGTTATCTTTAATTTCTTTTTAGGTTTTGAGGTTCGTTTAATTAACTGTGAAATTGATATTAGCCAGTAAATGTTGCACTTATCTCGCCTTTGGCCTACCTTTTCACTTGAAACGTGAGACTTTCTATGTCAGTTGTAAACTGAAGGTAGGTTCTTTTTTACGCGTATTGACTGGCAGAGTTCCGTTTTCTGAAACAAATCACCGTCAAGGTTTCACGTGAGATACATTAATTAACTCAAAATTATACTTTCTGTTGAGATTTGTCAGGATGGAAGATTTGAACTGAGCATGCGCGCTGTGAAACCATGGCAACTACGTTTGTTTTGGTTTTGACCGAAAGGAACGTGTTGTATGTAACAATTTCCGTAGAGCACGTGGTGTATAATAGCTGTTTAAAACGTGCTGTGAGTTTTGCAGATCAGTGTTTACACTAAGAGCCTTTTGATTACTGTAACGACGAGTCAACATCCGTCACTATGCCTAAAAATCCGCTATTGAAGTTAAATAAAATGGATAATCTGTAGCACCCGGAAGGGTAAGTTAAGGAAGAGGAAGCACTTTACGCACACATGCTAAAAGCTAAAAAAATTATGCTTTTCGGTGTGGTTTTCATTCAGATACTCTACGTATGAAATTGTTTACGATATTTCAGAATCAATTTGACTCAAGAAGGAGGATATAAATATCCGCAGTTTTTGTGGTGGGTTTTATGTCGTTTACAATCCCCTGTTGACTATTGCTTGCAGTGTTACATGTGTTTGTATGTTTTTGTTTTTTGTTGGGTTTTTTGTTTGTTTTTGTTTTGTTTACAAATAACCACCAAAAGTGCATTGTTGTCTGGGATTTCTGTGAAGAAACAATAACATCAGCTTCCTTTCACAGTGACTGGCAGCTATGGAGTTTCTCCCAGTGCTTGACCCACTAGACACACCTAAAGAAGGAATTTGGTGAGTACATTAAGACAGTTTGATTGTCATCTTATGTTAAAAATAACAATGTACATGGCCATTTCTTCTTCTGAAAATGTTTTGTTGTGTCTAGGTATTCTCTGATACCCAGTGGAAGTGTTCCAGGTGTTACTGTAGGTCATACCTGCACTTTTCTTCCATCTGAACAGGGAGGAAGAGGAAGGATCCTTATAGTTGGGGGAGCCAATCCCAGTGGTAGTTTCTCAGATTCCTATTTTATTAATCTAGGTAAAAATTACTCTACTGAATTTCAGTTTATTTTCACTGTCTTTTTTAAAAAAAATAGTTTTAACAAAGTATTGCACAGAAAAATTACATTTAAAAATGTATTAAAATATATCAGCTTTGACATAAAACTACAGCAAAATGTAATAACAGAAAGGGCAGGGAAATAAAAGCCATTTTCCTAAAAAAAAAAAAAAAAAAAGTCTGTATTTCTATATATGGTCTGCCATCATTATCTTTAAAGATAAAACAATCTTGCACATTGTGTCAATTGCAATAGTCATGTTTTGGTGAAACACTTATTATATTATTTGCTAATGTTTCTTTTAAATTGAGCCTTCTTTGCATACCTGTTTTTTTGTTTTTTAAAACAGATAACCATGAATGGAACACGTTAAATTGGGAAGGGTTAAAGGCAAGGTATGAACACTGCAGCTTTGTCTCAGAGAACTGCCCACAGAGCCTGTGGGTGTTCGGAGGAGCGCAGCAGGCTGGCAATCGCAACTGTATCCAGAAATTACATATGACAGGTAAATCCCATTTTAAATTTGTCTTATTCTCTGCAGTAAATTATTTATCTATCACAAATAACCAAAACTACTTCCCATTACACAGCCTGTGGCCTTGCATGACTGTACTGATTGATGGGGGCTGAGTGCAACTATATTTAGGATTTTAGCAAAAACATAAGTCCGTTGTGTATGTTTCAGAAACTGAGTCTTGCTGGAAGAATGTGGTGGCCAAAGGGGAACTCCCCAGTCCCAGGACATATCACACCAACTCAGCCTGCATAAGGGACAGATTGTATGTCTTTTCTGGTGGGGAAGCAGGAACTACACCAGTCTCAGACTGCAAGGTTCACATCTTTGATACAGGTTTGTATAGAATGAACCTGGTACTGAAGATCATTAGAAGAGAAAAGTTGCAACTAAGAATGTCATTTGATGATAATCTAACTTGTTTAGTATTGTTTTTAGTTTATTTTCTTAACAATTTTACATTACTAATTTTTTCTCACTTTTGTTTTGTTTTTGCTTGATTTTTCTTTTTCGCACATACTAAAGAAGGTTATTTTGCCTTTTTCTTGCACATTTACCACTTCATCTCAGCTTAAACCTTAGCAGTGTTCTCATCTGGAAAAATATGTATTTGACGCATTGTAATCTATTCAATAATAATCTATATATAATCTATTCAAAATCACATCTTTACATTGTCTAAATATGTTCCAGTATCTTCCACTTGGTCTCAACCAGCAACACAAGGCAGGCAGCCAGCAGCCAGACAAGGACACATGATTGTGGCAGTTGGCTCTAAGATTTACATTCACGGAGGCATGAATGGAGACAAATTCCTCAATGATATGTACTCACTTGACTCAAGTAAGCCTTTTTTAAATCCTCAGATAATAAACATGATACATACGGCATTGGAATGTTTGAAGTATGAATAACTTAATAAAAAGAGAATATAAATCTGTATTTAAAGGAACAATGAAGTGGGAGAAAATCCAGGCCAAAGGAGACATCCCGCCAGGAGTAGCATCCCACTCGGCTGTGACAATGGACAAAAACATCTATATATTTGGTGGGATGACTGCGGATGGTGCCATTAACTCCATGTACAAATTTAACACTGGTACACTATTTTTAAGTTATGCAACTTCTTCACTGATTTTGGGTCACTTAAAGCATTTGATCATCACAAGCTTTGTTTTCCTTTTTACTTCCTGCTTACAGATAAAAACAGATGGATCCTTCTTAAATTTAAGGGAGATATGCCACCAAACCGCCTAGACCATTCTATGTGCTTACTGCCATGGAGGCTTTGTGGTGAAGGGAAAGAAGATCAGACCAGCAGCTCTACAGCCTCTGAAACAATACATCTAGCTTTTGTGTTTGGAGGAATGGACACCCAGGGTGTCATACATAATGACTGTATTGTAACTGTTCTGAAATGATGTGATATATTTTCTTTGCAAGTATGACACTTCAGTCATTTTTCACAAAGTTTATTCTTAGAAACACTGGAAAATTATCAGTTCCCTTACTGGATGCAATGATGAGAATATTACAAGATTTTAATCTTAACACCATTTATGTTTCTCTGATTCCAAAATGAATGAATACATCAGGATTAATCCAAGATCAAATGTTTAAGTGTCTTTACAGATGTACAATGGTCCAACCAAGAAATATATATCAGTAAACATTTCCAACCCACTCACTTGGCTATGTTCACATTTTTTAATGCTGCATTCTGATTTATTTTTATTTTGTTTTCATTTTTGTGGCTGTTCACATTACTATTTAAATGCATCTTATATGAGACGACTTTGTGACCAAGTTTCTGTTTTGAAGTGGCCCACATCCACAGTATGTCAGACTCATAATTGTAAACAGAGATGCTGCAGCAATGAACCTTTATGACTTTTTTTTTTTTAGATTTTGTGAGATATAAGTAGACATATTCATAGAAAAGAAACCTAAGGAAATAAAGAGAAAAATTCTTAACACTGGCCACGTGTGGAGCATTGACTTCAACATCTGTAGTGGTGTAGATGGATGAGAAATCAAACTCAGGAGTGGTAGGACTGTGACGTGAGCAGCTTCACAGCAGGAGATTTCATCCAAAAAAAAATCCATCCACAACAGAATTCTAATATCAATATCGTAATGTTTGTGCTTTACTTAAAAACATGGAAGTCAAAGACAGTTCAGAGTGAAGTTATATTGGAAATAATCATATCCATACATATACTAATCACAAAAATTGTCATGACTCCCAAATAGTAACAATTAGCAGCAAAAAAAAAAAAAAAGATGAGGCCAGCAATACTGCAGGCTCTGAAACAATGTTTATGGCTTTTGTATTTTCAGGGATGGACACACAGGGACTCATACATAATGACTGTATTGTAACTGTTGTGAAATGATGTGATAGATTTTACGAGTTTGACATGACAGTCATTTTACATAAAACTTGAAGTGAAGAAGGTTGAGAAACATCAAATTCCTCATTTGGAGCAGACACATTTTTGCAAACACATTTTAAATCATATTAACAGCATTTATGTCTTACTCAGGAGTAAGACAAGTAATGGTTTGTATCAAATGTTTATTTCAATATCTTTCTGAGGTACAATGATCCAAGTCAAATAAATAACTTTTAGCTTTACCTGTGAACAGAGGTCTCAAATGACACA
>JAOWBL010066161.1:0-21186 GCA_028564865.1 Zenarchopterus dispar
TTGTGGGTCCTCCTCCCCTCGTCCACCGGCCAAGACAGGGGCAGAGCCCCAACCAAACCTGGGGATCAAGTCAGGAGGATTTACACCAAAATATGTCACATTTCATCTGGACCTCAGGAAATAGATTCAACTTCTTGAGGGGAAAAAAGTTACATCTCTATTGTTAGATCTTTCACTGCAAAATAATAAAGTATATTATGCAAGAGAGTCAGAATCAGACACTGAAAAAAAGTCTGTTTTCATGCTGATATTACAAGGTGGATGATTCCCAAAAGTCTATTCATGTATCAAGGGTATAAATTATAATGCAAAAAAATATCCCACTTTGAAATCTGTTCAGTGTTGCATGTAGATTTTTTGGTATGTAAAATATTTCCTGTAGACATAAATAGCCCTCATTTCTCATCATATCATAGCTGAATCGAGGACTCGGTGTAAATGTGGTTTTATATCTCAGAACACAAACATCCACTTCAGAGTTTGTCACAAATAAGACAGTGGTTTGGTTAAGAAATAATTTTCATGGAGAGTGAAATGAGTGAAGTTTTGTGAACTGGGTCGGGAGAATGTGAGAGCAATGACCTTTGATCACACAGGGTTTTATTAACATTTGTGCATCAGGGGAGCGTTCCTGGGGGGATAAATATTCCTGCTCATCCAGAGGATTTGATGTGCAAGTCACTGAAGTCATTTTTATGTTTAGATGCTCCATGATGTTTTACAAAACTGTGTGGACAGTAACAAGTGATCAACATGAGAACTTGCCACCACAGACAGTGTTGCATAAACTCAGAAAAAAAGAAAGAAACTACATGAGTCAAGTTTTCCAGAACTGTAACTAATAACCGTACAACCCTGGTGGGCCCAAATAAGATTTTCTTTTTTCCTCAAACTGCATTTTCAGTAAGTTAAAACTTTGATAGCATAAGACTACAAATAAGAATGTTGACAGTCATGATTTGGTTTTCCTCTCTTTTCCCCCCTCTGGTTATCATTTTGCAGCTTCTGACTCACATACTGGAATATTTGCTGAACATGAACAAAACAAGCATCACACCATGATGCTTAGGAAAAGGAAAACATCATCCTGTGAAGTATGCAGATTTAGTTATCCTTTTTTTGGCTTAAAAGTTGGTCAGAGAAGATGACAGAAGGGAGGAGTTTTTGCAGGGGGGGGCGGGCTTTATAGAAAATGGACCATCTAAGCAAAAAACATAGATCGATATGGATTATATTACAGACTCCTTGCACATCCTTGTTCACATTCCCGCACATTGTAAACTACATTTTGAACAGAGTGAATATTCTGAGATTTGGTTTCAAATCCACTGTATGGAAGCAGTCGCTTTAACAAAGAACCTTCACACAGTTGCAGCCCTTTATTTTTTTTTCCTCTTATACACGTAGGATTTTAAGTCATATTATTTAATCAAGTTTTGCATACACTTTTTTGTTTCTTTTAAAAAAAAGTAAAATAGATGTGGGGAGGTGTGCAATCACATGCTGGAACTTGAACCTTACAGTACATTTTGTACATGATCCACAGTCCAAACTAAATAACTGACATTTCTGTAAGTCCCGCCTCCCTCAGACATTGTAACGCAGACATTGTAAAACTGAACGATGGATTGTCTGTACGAAACCTTATCCCAAGATGTTTTAGACTAATTTTGCACAAACAGGGTCACCTTTCATCAAGGATTCAAGTAAGATATGAATATGACATGAAAAGATAAGTACAAAATCTTAAAATAGCTACGGTTGATTTAAAAAGGTTAAATTAGAGGTGAGGGTCTGGTGCTCAGTAGCACCCTCATCGGAGGTCAACTTAACACTTGTGGAGATTGACTCGAGCAGATTAGTGTGAGCAAGTGGACTTATCCGAGGTGTTTTGAGATGTGACGAATGTGATTTAACAACTTCATATAATAGCAGAGTTAAAACCATTGCAGCTTTGATTTACCTTTAAACAAATGTAGAAATCCTCAGTGATCTACACATCCATTTGGCAGATACTTAGAAAATGCAATAAAATGCACTCCATTGTCCAATCTCTCTTGATACTTGTTATCTGAATTACAAGTTTTACCATTTTTGTCATAAACTCCAGAAAACCAGGTGGGAGTTCGGGATCTTCCAGTATTTTTCCGTGAAGCTGAACACTACAGATGTCTGAGCAACCAATACTCAGTGACCGTTACCTCATCTGCATTTACAGAGCAGGTAGGTCAGTTACATTAATAACCCAAAATCTAATGTGTAATGTTAACTTTGCTTTTATGGTTAGAACAAGAGTGACAACAGGAAGATATTCAACCTTGTGGAGGGCGAACAATAATTTACCGCTTCGATCAGCTGCACCTCCTCTCATTATCCGTGCAACGATCACTGCCCCCGAGCTCTCATCGCGTCTTATGGTGGCTCCCTGAAGAACAAAGAAAAAAACCTGATGAAAAGCAAAGATCTGAGTCTCATGTGTTTGTCCTGCAGGCTCGTGAACCACAACTCACCAGAGGCTCTTTGTTCTTCACCAGCCTGACAATCTTCACAGACTCTTCCTCCAGCTCGTCCTCAAAGTCGTCCGGCAGCGGCGGCAGCACGGGGTCAAAGTTCTTCTGGGCCACAATGTCATGCACAGAGAGGACGGCCTGAAGGGACAGAAAAGGGCTTCCTGATGCTCAGCCATGGAGGTACACTTGAAGCAGCGTGTGAACAGCTTCAGAGGGACGTCATGTCAACACCACCACCAAGACAACATGGATGCACAGAAACAAACAAGCACCTGAAAGTGTTTACCTTCAGATGTGGTGATGTCAAAAGGTGCAGAAGCTCCTTCTCCTCTGTGCTCATACGTCCACTCTGAAGCTCCTCAGCCACCTGCAAACCCCAACTTGCATGAGCTTTTATTACTCAAGGGTATACCAGTAACATGACTGCAGCTCACTGTGGAATAACTGCAGACATCCACGCTAGGAAGATAAGTAGCAAGCACCTAAGGTCAGCAGTTTCCTGCCACTGATGACTGGTGAGAGCAGGTCAGCAGCAGGATGAGGAGTTTCACTAGATGAGCATCATGATGATTCAGCATTTTGACAACATAAAAATTCCCCTTTTCATACGTGCATTGCTCCTGTGTTGGAGCTAACTGGTGGTAAATGTGTGCGAGTGTGACATGAACTTACATCCTCGGCCAGAGAAGCAGCACTGTGGAGGACAGGTGTGGGGCTCTGCCTCTCGTACTGCCTCAGCTTCTCATGGATCTGTTTAATAAAGAAAAAAAAAAAACGTCGGCCCCTGCACAAAATCTGATATACCACACATCACGAGTCATCATCAGGGTGTATTTCAGCCAACAATGATGTCACTTCTGAAAACTCAGAAGGGTTCATCCTCTGGGAAGTAA
Source organism: Zenarchopterus dispar (assembly GCA_028564865.1). NCBI lineage: Eukaryota > Metazoa > Chordata > Actinopteri > Beloniformes > Zenarchopteridae > Zenarchopterus > Zenarchopterus dispar. The sequence goes on from JAOWBL010066161.1 coordinate 3,404, forward strand.
AAGTGGATTGAATGAATATTTGTGCAAATATGTTTAATCCAAACTAGCAAAAAGAAATATTAAAAGATGAAAGATTACAAATATATAGACATTACAGGGTGGCCCCCAAAACCAGATGGATCATTTCTCCTTTCACCAACAGTGGGAGGATTAATTCTTGACATCATTCAAAAATCCCCTATCCTGCCTTTAAAGTGAAACATTAGAAGTTGATATCTGCTAAAAGACAAATGACTACAGCTGCTGCTCACCTGACATGCAAATGTGGAAAAAAAAGAAAATGCTACTTTATAATTTGTAAATTATGTGGGTCTACACTTCACTTTTCTGGCCTCCAAAACACATGAAATGCCGATATGTATTGTGCATATTCTTATGTCTATGTTTTGTGTTGCAAGAAACGTGAAAGGTAAAATATTTACATTTTCAAGGATTCAGAAACTTTTCATGATCATGTCCTGTTTTTCATTAGATCAAAATGTCTCAAAAATGGTATACCACAACCGTAGTATGATCAATTTAGTTATGAATAGCTCCAGTTTAGTTCCAACTTCCTCCAAAAAAAACAAACATTTCCAACTCAAAAACCCAACAACACCACAACTGCCTGCTCAATGTAAAACAAATAAATAATAAAAATGTTAAATGTAGGAGCCAAAAGTACCAAATGAGATTCCCATTTTTTTAAACATTCATTCAGGATTGATCACATGTAACTTTAATAAAAACCCTCAATCTTGGTCTCCTCAGAGAACACTGAAAGAAAAATGTCCTCAGGAAAAAGCACGAGGAACAACTTCAAGATCATGGGAACAGAAATAATGTGAAGAACACGCCTGTTTAATGAAAAGACTTTATCTGCAAAGAGAAAAGTACAGACTGGCCCACAAAGATTTTTCAAACTGCAGGAGACAACAAAAGCAACTATAAAAATATGTGATCCAGACAGCACACACGCACTAAAAGACTCCCGACGTTCAACAAGAGAGTCGTCGTTAGAAACAACTCAAATGTTTCTTCACCATTTTATTAGTAGAAAAAGAAAAAAAAAAGGTTTAGACGAAGTCTTGGAGATGATGTAATTAGGGACTTCATATGTTGCAGCTCTAACTTGAAGAGAGCTAAAATCTTCATGTTTTGAGAGTTTTTGGGGGTTACATGTTACTTTATGACAGATATTTTCTTTGAGATTGGCTAATCAAATAAACCTTCATAATTTCTTCCATCAACTAGATTTTTGATTGTATGTCAGAGTGTGAACATGTCGTTGGGGTGTTCTCCACCTCCACACACACATGGGTTTCTGATGGTTAATATTCAGCATGTTTGATATTAATGGTTTGATATTGGTGCATCTTGAACATACTTGTCTCCCTTAACCGACAGACCAGAGGAAAATCAGATGAGAACATCGATCAGGACGTTTACCTAGGATCAACTTCAGTGAGGATTGTGAGAGGTGGAGAACTGGGCCCACAAAACCATCATGGTAAATATACAACATGGACAGTTATAACTAAATCATTTGGCCAGTTATTTACAGTTCTGCCATCATCGTGATGGTAACTGTGAACACGCAGAAAATCTCTACAAATCCAAACAAAACTCCCAGCTCAACCAAACTGTTGGATGATGTGACGTAACAAGAATTCCTCACCTTCATGAGGTACCCCAGGCTCCTCTCACTGAAGACGTCTTTGAGGAAGACCATGTCCTCTTTGTGGTTGGCATCGGGCCGCAGCTGGGAGGTCAGGAGGGCCAGAGTTTCATGCAGCCCTGCAGAGGACAGAATCCCGTCACGTTACAACACGAATGGACTCAGCGGGCTTCGAGCCGCATGGACGCCATGTGACGAGGTTCTGTGCCAGCTCGTCTTACCCGCTCCTGCTGTGAGAACCGGCATGGCTTCTTTCATGGGTCAGTGAGGCGAGGAGGGGGAATCTGGGATGTAAAGAGGACAGAAATCATAATTAACCTTTTGACACTCATACATACTCAGATTTCATTATTTGAGAGGACAGAAACAGATTCTTTCAGTTCAGACTCATGTTTAGTAATTTCATCTCTTTACAGTTTTTATACAATAAACCTGCTGCAGTTTCCCTTCCACCTCAGCTGTGATTGCGTAGGTGTGGATGTGAAAGTCTGCTTGCAGATAAACAGTCGCTGTTGCTACTATTAATCACACCGACTGTAACCGAGCCCTCGGAGCGTTGTGTTGGTGTGAGATCAGCTGATACGAACCTGGATGAAACTAAAGCTGCTGATTGGACAGAAGAGCCTCAGCCTGCAGAATGCACGACTAAAGGTAAATATACATAGCTGGAAGCAAATGAAATCTATTTTGGCCAGTATTTTAATCCTTTTAACCTTTTAGACTTGTTTTTTGCGTTTAATAAAAAGAAACAGTGACAAGTAAGAGCTCAATCATCTAAAGTTTTGAGTTTACTGAGGGAATGGCATCACCGTCCTGACAGTTTACTCCTGTGTTTACATAAACATTTTCTAAAGTGGCAGAGAGAAACAACACAGTACAGTTTCTAGATTTTCATCTATGATTGATTCAAAGATACAATCACTCAAGTACAGCACAGACTGCTGCATTCCTGCACCTGCAGATCAATAACCGTCACGCCTCCCAACGATCACTGTGTTGAGTCACCGACAAAAACCTGTCACGCTGCGCAAAAAAAAAAAAAAAAGGTGCAGCAAAGATCACGTTTGTGGAAATGTTGCTCTCAGGACAGCTGTCTGCAAGTTGTTTTTTTTTAAGTTATTCTCAAACAGGGTTGTGCAGTTAATTTATTTTTTATTGTGATTTCAATTTTGGCTCCCTACAATCACAAAACCAATGTCATTGTGGGGAGAAAACACACACACACACAAAACTTCCACATTTGATTTCTGGTGACATGTTAACTTCAGGCTTAAAACTCCACTCGGCTGCAGGTGAGCGACTCGTTCCTCTTTTTTGTGACTAAGTTTTTTTATTTCATTATATAAAAACATCACACTTGGACTGGCCCCCCTACCCAACTCGTATCCTTTTCAATTCAAAGAATAAGTCCGATTTCTCTGGATTTGACACTGATTTGCAGGGAGCAGAACCAACAGCGGGAGAAGAAACTGCTTCTGGACACCCCTGGAAGGAGAATGCACAAGTGACATCACAGCGGGTTTGTCCAGTTCTTCTCATAAACATCTGTGGTAAAAGTGAGTAAAATGCTTCTACTGTTTACCAATAATAAATATAGTATTTACAGAAATGTTTCCCAACCGGCGCATCAGTCGAGGTTCTTTGCCGCTGAAGGAGTCTTTAAAAAGCAGCAGATTTCTGTTCTCACATCAGCACCAAACTAAAAATTAAATCAGCAGACGTCACTGCTCCAGAAATAGACCCAGACATGACAGCTTTTTTGTATTTTATCCCGACAAAAATGGCATTTTCGTCACAAATCTAGTTAAGAGCTTAGCTGCAGCTCACACTAACATGACGGAGTTAAGAAGTCAGCTGATCAGATAACAGCCTTCCTCATGCATCATCATTCCTCTGGCTGCACTGATAAAAATCCAGATAAATCTGTCATTAGAGCCATTTTGAACCATTAATAACAATTCTGTCTTAAATATGACGCCTGCAGATATATTTAACTCTGAATGTCACTGATGTTTATCCTTAATGTAAGACACTTATTCATAAATAGAAGCACAGTTGAAGAAACAAATCATTTCAGTTCCTGATTCATCGTCCCTCCGTTCCAGCTACTCAAACTCTCCGACAAGGCTTCTGTCTGTCTGCTTTCAGCCTGGATCCCTGGAGGCGGTGACGTCTGCAGCTGGACAGCAGCTGGACAGCAGCAGCTGGCCTTCACGGTGAACTAATCAGAGTTTTACGTTCCTGTGATCCACCAGGACCAGAACACCTCCAGAGATGTCTGAACACGGTTTTAAGAGCACACTTCATCCTTTCAGGCCTGGAGCAGGATGAGCAAGTCTGAAATGGCTTATTATTATTTCTAATAATGCTGGTAATTATTCTGGCAAAAAAAAAACACAAAAGAAAACTTAAGCTCTGAAAAAGATTTTTATTTCAAATTTCTCTTTCAGAGATTTTAATTGATGATAAACGAAGTTGGTGCTAAATGAGTTCATTTGTTGGTCATTTACAAGGTGAAAAAATCCCATTAAATACATGAATATGGTCAGGAATGTCAAAATCTGTAATAAAATTCGTAGTTTTTTAAATTTATTACATAAATTACTGTCCAAATGTCCCTTCCTCTCAGGTCATGAGAACTTTGGTGAATTCTACATTTCTTCATTTAGTTTTGCAAACATCTACTCAAAGATATTTTGGTCTGTGTCTCACAGAGGCTTTAAAGCATTTTAGACTGGTTTTCTTTCGTTAGCTACATTTCAGGCATTTCAAAATAAAATACCAAGCTTAAACAACCTGAATTGCTTGTTTCTAGTAAGAATCTGGTGTTTTTCAGATCTAAACAGAAATCATATCGTAAACCTGACTGTAAACGTCCTGACAGGAGTATGTAGACGTCAGCTTATCTCTGCCCCGGTGATTGTTTTACATTTTTGTTCTGATGGATTAGACATCTTGACTTTACTTTTTCTGTATAATTTTATTTTTCACCCGAATCCATTACCATATCTCGTCAGAGGAAACTGAACTTAACGGCTGTAGAGAGGAGACAGAGTTGGTTAATCCAAAAACCCTCCTGGTGGCTCCAGGGTGGTGGCGAGTCGCTGCAGGACAGCTCTGAAAAGTCTTTTTTTTTTCTTTTTTAAATGAGTGTAAATCCTGACGCTGTGTTGCTTCTTCTTGTTTATATTCTCAGGAAACGTGCTCTCAGAGCCATCTCTAAAGATGTTACGTCAACATGAAACATCTGGACAGGGTGTCACGCAGCACATCTGGAGAGATTACTACACACACAGTGTTTTGTTGACCGTGGTGTTAAGATGCCTCTGCGCCGAAACAGTGAAACAACAAATACTCGCTGAAGCTGTTGACAGGAGGCAGAACTCCCCGTTTCACCTTTAAACATGATGAGTCCTTCCAAACAGAGAGAAAAAAAAGCTTCAATAATGTGGTAAAGAAAAGAAAATAAAGAACAGCACAGGAAAAGACAAGCGGTGGACGTGTGTTTACACACACACACACACACACCTGAGTGTGAAAACATCTTTGTCAGCTCATGATTGAGCATCTTGGCTGGTCTCCTGCCTGCCGTTCACATACAGCTAATCCACTGCCCTGACAGTAATGGGAGGCAGCTCTAAGCGTGTTTGGATGCCATCCAACATGCATTTAACACACACACACACACACACACACACACACACACACACACACACACACTCCCTTGCAACCACAAAAGCCTCCCATCATCTAATCTCATCTCACAGAGGGTGTGGCCACAAACTTATATCATCTCCATCATGGAGGGAAACTACTGATGCTGACAGCTGACACACTGCTGCACAGTCTAACTGGAAGGGTACCCCCCACCCCCACTTAATCCCCCTACACCCACCCCCTCAATTCTCCACAGCAAAGCAGAGGCAGATGTCGGCTCTCTTCACGTTTCCACTCGTCTCCCTCCAAATCCCTCCATTCTTACTTCCTCGTGTCTGGAGTATAGTGCCGCCCTCCATCATCCATCCATCCTTCCCTCCCTCCCTCCCGTCGCTCCTCTCCATCTCTCTGCATCACTCTGCAGTGATACGGTGCTCTGCTCTCCCCACAACAGTGTGCCGTCAGCTGGCAGATGGAAGAAGAAAGGGACAACAGTCCAGGGATGGCAGAGCCCCCCACACCCCGGTCTCCCAGCTGACACCTCGTGTTCACACCGACAACAAAAACAAATGTGGACTTTAAAAGAGCAGCAGCTGATTTCTTACCTCGTCTTCTCTCTGGATCTCCTCTCTGTGCTCGCGTCCCCCCCGACTGCAGCCACACCGTTTCTCTCGCTCCGATTCCTCGTCCTCCTTACTTCTTCTTCCTCCTTCTCTTCCTCTGGCTGCTGCTCTCACAAACCTGCTGCTGCTCAGTGGCTGCTTCTTTCTGTCTCTCTGCTCGCTTAGCCCCTCCCTCCCCTCCCTCTTCTGTTTCCATGTCTGCTCACAGCAGTGAGAAACACCAAAGGACCACCAAGATTTTACACTTTCTTCCTACATGATGCTGAGGCCTCAGGCCACATTAACATGTTGTCATTATAATTATGTGTGGTTTCCTTTAATTTCTGAAATAAAGATAAATGAAAATGGACATTGCCTCAGTTTCTACCTCAAGTTCCATATACACTTGTATTATGAAAATTAAATAAATGAAATATTTAGAAAGCCGAAGGGTAATTTCATTTTGAAACCATTGGAAAAAAACTTGTATCTGTATATAAACACATCATTTTCTTTAATGATTTCCTTGTTTTTGTGCTCATACTCTAATCACGTATGTGTTAGAATTACCTGTAGAGACTTAGAGAAGAGGTCAGATGCAGACGAAAAAAAAAACAACAATTCACTCAACAAAAAATAAGAACATGACTCAAATGTCTCAGTCTCAAAGCTGGCATACCTTAACTGTAGCCTGATATTTAAAAATGGCCTCATCAACTATCATGCCATCACACAACAGGAAAGTTTAATTACCAAAACCTCCAAATCCACAAAACTGATTATATACGATTCACAAACTATTTTTTGACTACTTGTGTCCCGTCTTAATGCTCATATCTCCTGACCCTGTAGGCTATCCAGTCGACCTCATTGACATTTACAGATTTCAGCTTCCATCCATGGACTACTGTCGCTACGATGACTGTCCAGGTGAAAACACAGCAAACCAAGTCATTTCTACGCTCTGAAGCCATCGCCAAAGCAAAGCAGCAGAAGTCTCAGTCTTTGTCAGTAGATATCCGGTGGAGACCAAAAACTGAGCTGAATGAAGAAACTGCTGGAAAGATACGGATCAGATCTAATGGCTGTGGAGGTGTCACCAGTGTTTCTGGACGTCCACTGTGGCAGCATATATCCTCATAATGGATGACAGATCTGCCCCCAAAAAAGAAAAAAGACTTTCTCCAAGCATCTGTCGCTGTCTGTTAATGTTCAAGCCAATAAACAGCTGAATCACCGTTAGACAAAGGCCAACGGTTTATAGATTATGTTTTGGCTAGAAAGTCCTGCATCGTTTGCCATCCTCACAACTGTCTGTGTGCACTGAAGCCCACTCTAAGTGAAAACATCCAATTCCAAAAACCTCCCGGATCACCAAGAGATGCTGCATGTTCATGAGCAAATGTCTGAATGTAGAAGTTACAGGGAAGCAGAAATGCTACTATAATTATGTCTGCATAACATCCAAGCTGTTTGTACCCAATTCACCATTTGTTAATTATTTTGCTGAGCAGGTCAAAGAAACCAGTGAATATTAAACTAAAAATATTTCTTTTGTTTTTGTTTGGATGTATACTTTATGATTTAAAACCCAGGAAATGATTCCTTTTAGAGAAGCAGTGACCACAGAGAGCTTCCTCTTTCCTTCCATCTTTTACTCTCCTTGATTTCAACTCTCTCATGTTGTGACAGCTAATTGGATCCGATTGGCTGCTCCTGACAGAGCTCCCCTCCCCCTCCTCTCCTCGCCGAGTCGGGCAGGACTGAAGTGTTGTGGTGGCCCACATCCAGCTACAGCATCTGCCCTCTCTTTGTCTGCCTGCGTGTCACCCACACACCCCCCAAACACACCTTCATTCACATGGTAATTGCATGTGTACCCCGTCTGAGACCTCCCTGGTCCTCTGGACCAACACCAACCCCAGGAGACGATGCACACGAGCATGTAGACATTTGACTTCATTCAGTCAAAATGAATGAAGTAAATGTTTGAACTGAATAAGAGGTTCAGTTAAAAAAAAGCTCAACTCACATCTGCTTCTGTAAGGGGTTGGGGGTTGAGTGGGGTTTGAGGGCTTCAACCATAATGATCTAGGTTCTTATTGCTTGCTGATTTTCACCATGTTGCATCAGTAAAAGACCTGGCTTATGATGAAAACACACACACACACGTTACCCTGCCCAGTCACAAACCGAGTGAGTTCTTTGAGGTTTGGATTTCTCTGATATTGCCTGATGAACAGAAATTCAGCCAGCCACGTGTGGTTTCTTTCATTTGAATGAAATTTTACAGCTTCTGTGGTCCAAAAGAACCCAGCACAACACTGAGATGCAGTTTAGACAATTTTTAAAAAGTCCATTGATTGAGGCATAAAATGATCATTAAATATTCTAGGATGTCATCCAGAACCTCTGAAACATGAACACAAATACAACCCCCCCCCCGAGGCCTTAATATCCATTTGGTTTAAAAGTATTTCCAACAGAGTACAGGTGTAACTTTTGTAGATGTGCACTAGGGTTTGTGACAACCAGATATTCAGTGAAGATGGTGCTTTTGCTCCCTGATACATAAACATAGAAAAGTTGGGATATTCCATTTTGACATCTATAGACATACCAACGATAAACTGTCCTTGTGGCATAACTGCATCACAGAATCTAAAGGAAAAGCCAAGTGCTGACCTGTTGCAGCTACATCTGTGCAGGAGCAAAAGGTCAGCTGAGCAGAACAACTTTCTAAGCTGCAAACACCCCCTTTAAGTTAGAGCAGAGGTTATTGTAGGTCTTCAGATTTATTCCACAGCATCTGCTCACCTCCTTCTCTATAGGCAAGCAGAAAAAAAAAGACCTAATGTTGACTTCAAGGGGTGGAGCTGGAGGTCCAAGCTGTGTGCCGACCCCACAAATAGGCCATAAACTGGGTCTCCGTGTATCAGCCCTACTTCCAAGGGGCTGAGTGTAGAGAGATGCCATCAGATAATAAGGTATATGCAGGAGACCAACATCCATTATTCTGTGTGCAGACGAGGAAGTCGGCTATCCACTTACTCTTAAAACTGCAGCCAAACATCAGCTCATAATAAAATACATCTGTCTAATTAACTTCATCTGTCCCTCTGGCATCTCCTCTTCCAATTAGCCGGTTAAGCTGAGTTCTCTCTCTTTTTTAAAAAAAAGATATTCGAAAGCTATTTTTAAAAACTTGTCTGCCAAATTGGCAGAGCTAAATTAAGATTTGGAAAAAAAAAAAAACTTCTGAAGCTGGGATGATTCATCTCTCTGCACAGCTGAACATGTTTTATCAGAACTACCTCACTGTTATTAAAATAAAAAGCATAAAATGAGAGTTTATAAAAAATGTTCAAGTCTTAAGGAGTTCCTTGTTGCCGAAATAAATAATGAACCTGAATACACCACCATTTAGAAGATAAGCAGTTGTACACAACCAGTAAGTCAAAGGGCAAGTCAGTAGATCCACATGGAAAGGAAAAACAGCAGAATCCCATACCCGACCCAGACAAGGTTCCCCGAGGCGCCACCCTGGAACCAGGTGTTGGGAAGGAGCTCGTTGGCCAGCACCTTTTGGTCAGACCTCGACCCTGGGCTGGTGGGTCCAACTGGGCTCAGTCTGAATGAGCCACAGAGATTTTCCCTCCCCTGGACTCAGTACTAAGCTGCTTTATTTAAATAAGAGGTTATAACTCTTTAGGTAAGAAATGAAACAAGAGTTTATAGAAAGTAGTATTTCATTTAGATCAGCAGTATTTTTCAACCACGGTTTCAGAACTTTCTCAAATGGATTATCAAGCACTGAAAGGATAAAAATATACATTTTTCTGAGGCCCTGCAAATTTTGTTTCATCTGCAGCAAATTAAAAATATTTTACTAATTTAGGAAAGTTTAAATTTTTACACACAAATTTCAATCATCCGAGACTACCAGAGAGAAACCACAGAAAACTACATTTCTGGATTTGAAAGGTCTCTGACTGGAGGACGGAGAGAGAAGAAACATCACCTCTCTGACATTAACTACAATCATATTTACTGCTCTCTATTTCAGCAGATCGCTGCTCTTGGTCTGGAAGCAGGAAGCTTAATGTCCTTTAATATCCGCCCGGCGCCACAACTTTCTCACTGTTCTCTCAGCCTCCAGGCTCATCAATATGACCGCCTGTCTGGCCTTCTCTGCATTATCTGCTGGCACTCGGACTCCCCCATGGCCTCGGACCGCTATCCTCTGCTGGAGATAACGAGGGTTAGATGGAGGGGGAACAAATCTGATTACTCAACTGCTTTGAAGGAATTGAAGGGGGAGCTTAAATCCATCTTTGTGGAGAAGTTTAACTACTTTGTTACTTAATTTAAATGACAGTTTTCCAATTTGTTAAACCAGAAGGATGGCTATTCTGATTCTGGATGTGGCCCTGGACCAGAATCCCGTTAGTGTTGTTCACGTTAACCCTAGTATGAACAGTTTGTTTTTTAATATTCTGGAAAAATAAGAGTTTTCAGGTACAACAAAAACATAGAAAGCAAAACTTGAAGGTATACTAACCATCTCATGAAGCAAAGCAGGGATGGAAGAGAGGCAAAAATCACAAATTCATGTGTAGTGATCCCAAAAATGATGCATAAATGTTATGCAACTATTAAAAGAAACACAAATCAAGCGAAGGCAAGTCTAAAAAGCTTTCCACAGTGGAAAGAAAAAACGATTCAGAGATAACGTCTTTCTCTTCCCTATTCTCTGTATAGACGTCACTGACTGAAATAAAAGCTTTCCCATAAAGTAACAACACAAAAAAGCATAATGCAACACACCTTCCTTCCCAGAGTGAACCATCTTGTTTTCCAGGGAAAACACACACTCCTGGTGTAAACCCTGCTCCACTGGACATTCAGTCTGTCATGGAAAGGACAAACATCCTCATCGCCTCTCCGGTGGGGTACCCCAGGGCAAGCTGCTTGGACCCCTTCATCAGTATAAAACTCACCATTCTGCTCTCAGTTCCTCAAACCACTGCTATGCTGACAATAGCCAACTCTACCCATCACTCCCACCAGATGACTCCACAGGTTCGGATGAAGGAATGCTACCTGAGCAGGATGTACTCTTGGTCATCCTGGCTAACCAGTTCATCTAACCCAACCTTAAATTAAAAAGAAAAAAAAAGAGGAAATCAGACTCTTTTTCACCCAAGTGGTGAGGAACTTGGGGATCATGACTGATGATCAGCTACCCTTTACTGAACACCTAATTGGGATCTCTTGCACAAATAATGCCTCACCTAACTCATTACGCTATTTAACTCTTGGCAGAGACCTGGTTATCCATCGACTCAAATACTGAAACCCTCTGCTTGGTGGCATTTGGATTTTGATTAAAACAAACAAAAACAAAAAACAAAAAAAGGGGGCTCACATCATTCTGCTACTTATTGAGCTCCAACGTAGCTGCACGTGTAAAGTTCAAGTCAATAGCTTTCCCAATGTTTGCTGGCTCCACTCCCATCTGCTTGAACTTTATCTTAATGGCTTATACTCCCAATCGATCACGCCGTTTCTGTCAAGAGCTTCACCTGGCATTGCTCTCTCGACAAACACAGCAAATCACTTCTTGCAGGGAGCTTCCCCCGATGATGGAATGAGCAAGGTTGTCTCTCTCCATCAGCAAGAAATGGTGAGAGATCTTGATGCACCTCTTCCAAACTCACCTTCTCCAACACACCCAACCCTCGCCCTATTTTATTGTGTTTTCCAGTTCATCTGTCTATCTATACCACCTGGCTTCACACCAAACAGCGCCCTTTTGTTGCCATGGCAATTGCACCAACTACAAGATGCCTTTTCATGCTGTGGCTTGAGTGTATTCCTCAATTTATGTCACTTTGGTTAAAAGCTAAATGACCAAATGTATAAAATAACCACTGTGAATTGATTGATGAGTTAAACCTTATTTATTGATTACGTGTCGCTCCTCCACATTCTCCCCAGTTCTATAGATGAAGTAAAACCAGTACTAAGTAGTACTGGTTTTACTTCTATAGATGAAGTAAAACCAGTACTAAGTAGTACTGGTTTTACTTCATCTATAGAACTGGGGAGAATGTTTAAACATTATATTTACAGAAAATGTTTTTTTTTTCTAAGTCTTTTTAAGGACTGAGATGCGCAGCATTAACAGCATAAGTATGTTAGAGTGATGGCATTCAGATGTTCATCAAAATAAGGCAGACGTCCCTCGTGGGCCAATGAAAGTGACAGAGCACAACAGTGGGTGGATGTTATTTGCCATTTTCAAAGAATTTGAAAGTAAGTCAAGCAAGATTCTCACAGCAACGTTTAACGTCACTAGTAATTAATAGCAGCATGCTAAATATATTGTACTTATGTATAAAACATGACAGTTAAAATACATTTAAAAAGACAACACACATGGATTGTGTTTCTCTGAACAGCTGATCAGAAGTCAAATTAAAGCACCGCTGCATTGAATGTCTGTACATAAATGTGACTACATCCTTATTGAAATAAATGTTACCAGGTTCAACTTTGCCTAATTGTAATCACCAAACATTACTTAAAAAAAAACAAACAAACAAAAAAAAAACACCGGGGGATTGCTCAGGTATGACATGTACAGCTGCTGCCGGATTAAATGGAAAGCAGGTGAACTCTGAAAGGGGTTTTATCATCTTTAAACAATCATAAAAACACAAAAATGACCACAAACAGTAACAATAACCACAAAACCACATGCACAGCAGCTCCAGAATAAAACTGCCATTTACTGATGCGCCTGAGATGTTGAAACATGAGATGCTAAGCAGTGACAATGAGATGCAATAACCACACAATAAAGAAAAAAAAAATCACCAAAAACTGAATAAAAAGAATCACAAACTGGATTAAACATTCAACACCATCACAGGTTATAATCAGTCCAAGCAGGGCTTTAAATGTGAACAGTTTTTGAAAATGTTCAAGTTTCTAAATTCATCTCTGCCACCATGTAGAGAGTGATACATGATACAGAGCTTAAAAGGGAGGAGGTTAAATGGTGGTTTAATGAAAGATGAAGAGCTGTAGCTGAGACCCACATGGCTGCCGGAAAACGCTTCATACTTTTATGTACTTCTGTGGCTGCTGCTGAGCTGCATTAGTCAAAGTGAATTACAACCTGCAGTTCGACTCAATGGAGACGAGGAGGAGGATCACTCGGTAAAACCGAGGAGCAGGTGGCCTCAGCTTCCTTTGTGAGCCTTTTGGCAGAAATTTATGAGATTGTTTTGTTGGCAGTCATGCGTGTGAACTCAACTGTTTACAAACTCTCATCTGCTTCATATGCTGCAGTTTGTCGGTTCTGACGGCCCACAACTCTGCATTACACATGCAAGATAATGACCACTTCTCAATACCAAGTACAACTAGGGAGAAAGTACTTTTGAACACAGGAGGATGAAGTTCAGTCTTTTTACTGTTGAACAGCAACAAACTTGATGACATCACAATTCAGCTGCCAAACGAATGCATATCTAAAAATGTCGACAGAATAACAGAAAAAAAACCCTACTGAACAGCATAACTGCACCAGAGACCCCTCTGGTTAAATGCTTAGAGCACTTTTTATGATGGAGGCTGCAGAGCTTTCTGCCCGTTTGTCATTTTAATTATCCTCATTTAGCAAAATGTTATCTGGAAAACAACTAAAATAGAGCATTAAACTGTCGTCTCTCCCAAACAACAGATCTCAGAACCACTTTTTGTAGTTTACGATTAATTATGATTATTACAGAAGCCATTAAACTTGTCATACTTATGTTTATATGCAAAATGAAAGTTATTATAGCAGTTAACACTGGTATAACTGTTTACTCACGCCTCCCATTCATAGCAAATGTATAAACCAGAGTAAAACATCCAAAATGTAAATAAATTCCTGACAAAAGTGTAAGGCATATTTTTTTATATGATTACAGTCTAACATGCTGCAGCATAACTTTATAAATCATTACCTTCCCTTTTCTGACCCTGCTTGGAAAAAAATGTTTTTCTGTTTCTTACATAACAAAATTGTGCATGAAGCCACATCTCTGCCTGACCTGGAGCGCAACTACAGCTGAGACTCACCTGATCTGCAGAGCAGCTGGATCTGCCTCCATCTACGGAGGGAGAGTTCCTCAACTGCTCAGTCCAGCTCAGTTCTTTCAGTGGCTCGATGCTTATTGGATTGTGTGCCCATTCCCACAGCTCCTGCAGGTCAAATGACTGGGATGTGTAGCTCACGGCCGCTAAGTGGTCTATCGATCAGTCAGCTGAGCCTGTGGGCTGATGTGCTGCAGCAGATGGAGCCGGGCCTTGGCAGGCTGGTAATGACTTAAATGCAATGCATTCCTCCACAGATGAGAGTCGAGCCCCGTCTGCGAGAGGGGAGCTCCTTACAGACTCGGGTTTAAAAAAAAAAACAAAAAAAAACAAAAAAAAACTGTCTTACAGTAACTCATGCTAATGGGAAGTTCAGGTGAAAGGCAGTTTTAGACTTTTTCAGCATCCCGATACACATTTCTATACATTTCCTCAATGCAGCAGGCTGTCATCGTGGTTATCCTCACAGATTAGTTCAAATCCAACCTTTGAACTGGCATAAAGCTAAAGCCAGAAAACTACACACATGCAAGTTTAGTCTGTGCACGCAAGCATAAACGGACGCAGCATGTGATTTATTCCTCCTGTATTCAAGTCAGTCTGTTCCAGTGACCCAGAGCCCAAGATTAAAGCCTGCCAAAGCCAGATTTGTTATCCCAGCAAACCAAAATCCTAGTATTTAAGAGCGTATGAAGAACCAGAGCAACATCCTGCCAGCGAGTTACACACAAACCTCGTCATTCAACTTGTCAGACCAGGGCTCTTTATTAAAGTCATTAAAGGACATTTACATATGAGCTGTACCAGAACAAAGTTAATCAGCTTTTATGTTCTTTGTTTTATTTATTTGTTTGTTTGCAGAGGACGGGAGTAGTACTAAGTCTCTTACCATGGTAACTTGCATTGTAAACATACCCTGGTCAAGACCACCTTAACTGCAGCAGGGAATTGTTATTATATTGCGTATTTTGGAGACATTTGAACGATGACATGTACTTTGATTAATAAAGAAGCTACCTTTGTGTCCAGAAAATATATTTAGATTGAACAGATGGTTTGACAAAGCCCATCCTGATGGTTTCTTTATTTTTTGTCAGACTGTTCCCGTTTTTCTGTCACATCCTCGTGCATGATCTTATCCATCCATAGAGCACAAATATAAACCCTAGTGGATACCACTATGAAAAAAACCATGTGCTACTTCACACTGAATACCTAAGTTCATATCATCAAGAATACCAAATATAGTTGATTCTATTAGAAAGGGAATGGTTTGCTGCATGTGCAGTAGCTTTTTTTTGGCCACAAACTCATTCGAACCATCTGAGTTATAGAGCATTTGAGATTACCTACAGATTAAGAAATCAATAGTATCAATGATTTACAATAATGTTTTTAAAATAATCCTGCTCTGTCCTCTGTGGGGAGGTCTAAATCATCCTTTAGGATTTCCCAATGTGATTGGATGCATAAATTCATCCATATTCTACTTTATATATAAACTATTTCTAATTTTCTAACTTTTTTTTTTTTTTTTTTTACTAACTAGAACAAAAAAAATTAAAGGTTTGGGGTTAGAAATGATGCAGAAATACCTACCCTACCTTTAAATGTTCAACCTTCACTATGATTTTGTTTAGATATTTTGGAAGCAGCTGTTTGTAACACTAAACAATCATAACTGCAACTTTATATTTTTTCAATGATTTAACACATTATCAAAAAATAGGGTTATAAGAATGTAATACATTTATTTAAAAAAAAAGAAGAGCGATGTATTGAATTAAACAATAGAACATTTAAACAGAATGCATCTAAGACAGGACAGAAGATACTAAGAAAGACTTACCGTATGTTTGACATGTAGCTTTGCTTTCTTGTTGCTCTTTCACTGGAAGAAAAAAGTATACACTTTTAAAGATGTCTTCATTATTTATGTTTTTAACTGTACAGCCTTTAAAGTCAGTCAAATGTGACAAGTGCATACTCAACTCCTCAAAACATTATTAAATCAAATCTTTCATGTTTAGGAGGTGTTTCATTCTAATTGACTACATCAGTACTCAGATTAAACTCAACTTTATTACCTGTTTAAATGTCATTTAAACAGGTACTAAAATCCAAAACTAAAGTACTGGAAAGAGAAAAAAAATAGTTTAAAAGTGTCAAAAGCCAAGATTATTAGAAGCTCATCTGAAAATGTGGTTTCAGTAGCTGTTCTGTAGTAATACTACAGTAATATTATATTACAGTCTCCAACAATATAGTATGAGATATTTATATTGTAATGGTTTTTACCAAAGAGAAAATGATACAATTCAGACTAAAAACGTCAAAATTCAAACCTTTATTCAAGGTGGCGAGCAAACAGTTGGAGGCAGTTCAACCAGGAAACTGTAGCACACAAACAGGTTATATAAAAGAAAAAAAACGATAAAAGGAAAAAAACGTAAGGAATAAAAAACAACGGGATTATCACTGAAAGAAAGCAAAAACTATTAAGAAAAAGTAAAAATTATTCAACAGCAAAAACACTGAGACGAGAAGGAAGCGAAAGGACGAAGATGATTGATTGATTGATCACAGGCAGGTGTAACCTAGGACAGGAAGTGGAACTAACAGGAGCGTACACAGGCACCACCTTTCAAAATAAAACAAGGAAACCAAAATGAAAACAATTAACAAAACAAAACGGGATTCAAGCAAGAGTTGAAGTGTACCACTACACAAAGCGTATATTGTTGTCAATTACCATATTTTTAGCTGTTTTAATCTTTTACATGTGAAGTAATTGGACAGTTTTCACTCCAGTTTTTCATGATTTTGTGTGTCAACTTCCAAAGGTTTCACAGAAACAAGGTATTTACGGCATTATATGACCAGATTCCTCCCTGGAGATGCTTTTTCAGACCTTCACTGCAGCCTCCTCCAGTTGTTGATTGTTTGTGAGTCTTTCTGCTTCCAGTTCTGTTTTCACCCACTGAAAAAAATCCTTCTCTATTGCTTTGAAATCAAACAACTGGTTTCTTTTCAGGCAACTTTAGAGTCCCTCACTAATGCTAAATGGCAAATTTTAGACTTTAGATTGGAGCTGTAATTTTAAACCTTTAAAATATATTAATTTATTTCAAATCCATCTTGGTGGTATATAAATGTAAACTCTCCTTCCCATCAGGAATGTTTTAACTCTCTACCCTCCTCTTATTTACATTGTGCCTTTTTTGAAGTCAGTGTTAGTAGCTGTGAATGATAATTCTGAGTTTTTACATCCAATAATTATGCTCTGTTGTAGGTTTGTGATGTCACAGTACTTCAAAAATCTGAATTGATTACTGAATGACATATTTCCAAACTAACATGGCCAAAAGCAGAGTGACAAAGACGGGTTGTCTCAAAGTTTTTGATTTGGTCTCATTTCTGAAAAGGTTTTTTTTTTTCATAGGGTGTTGAATTTAACAAATAAAAACACAGACAGGTACACAACTGCATTCAGATAAACAACATAGTGGTTTAGTGGTTAGCACTGTTGCCTCACAGCAAGAAGGTTCCTGGTTCGACTCCCGAGCAGGAGTCTTTCTGTGTGGACTTTGCATGTTCTCCCCGTGCTTGTGTGGGTTTTCTCCGGGTACTCGGGTTTCTTCCCACAGTCCAAAAACATGTATGTGAGGTTGATTGGGAACTCTAAAATTGCCCATAGGTGTGATTGTGTGTGTGAA